>CAJDSM010000789.1:23328-37853 GCA_903981925.1 Ostrea lurida | reverse complement strand
TATTAAAGTAAAATGTATTTTTAAGTAAAGCTAGCCAGCCTCGGCTGATTCTGGAAAGTATGAGATATGAATATTCCGCGGTTGGCCGAGTGACAGTGACGCGTGTGTAGTGCGCCCTCTAGTGAGAGAACAGACGAACCAATCAAATTATAAGCATTTGACCTTCACCCACACAGAATATATCCCAGAATCAAACGTGTTTTATTTGGATTTTATATGTTTATTTTTTCAGCCATTATATATGTTCTGAAGCAATGGAAGTCAAGAAAACATAATACAACTAGATCCAGGATCTTTTTGAAGATATCCCAGGTATATTTTACGAATATTATGCTTTGGTATAGTTTAGAGAATAATATCCGGTGTCTAGTAGAATAGATCCATGGGTAATTATTTCCTTCATACATTTGTGTTTTAACATCCCATTTTGACATAAAATTACTTTTAGTTTAAAATATGAACAATTTGTATTGACTTTTGAAATTTCAACAAATTTTTAATTTTAATCGAAATAGAGCCCTACATATAATTTGTTTCCATAACAAAATAATAATAATAACAACACAGACATAGATCAATCCCCCCCCCCCCCTTAATGCGGATTTCATGGGTTGTTTATATAAATATTGAACTTCAAAAGAACTTGTAAATTTTCTATGATGTTCAGAAGTAGAAATTGATATATTAATATTATCATATATAATACAATTTATTCTGAATACATAATATATTTTGATTTACAGAGACAGTTTAGAGGAGCTATAGTGTAGTGGACTGGTCAGCCGTATTTGATCAACGGTGGCCAGATAGCTCAGTTGGAAGAGCACCTGATTAGAGATTCAGGGAGCCTGGGTTCGAGTCCCGGTCTGGTCCATTGCATTTTCTCCCTTCCTATTTTATTTGGTGCCATTGGCCACATACCCCTGGAGTTGCGGGTGTAGCTAGGTTTTGCCAGGGGCAATAAAAGAGCCTACTAAGTTGTGCATCTTTGAGGATGGGGGCACTATAAGGAGGGAGGAGCGTGGCAGTAAGCTGGGTTTGATCTCTGGTGGCCAGATAGCTCATTTGGTTGAGCACCTAGCAGAGTCTGACCTGACCTGAGATTCAGGGGGTCCTGGTTCGAGTCCTGGTCTGGTCCGTTGCATTTTCTCCCTTTCTGTGTTACGTATATTTGTAAACTGTTAATATTTTTTTTAATGATCATGACAAGATATAAAGAGTATCAAAGTTTCCTATAATTTGGCTATAAACCCCGATCGAGTTCAGTTGATTTTATAACCCAAATATTAACAGTCTTCACGAAAAAATAAAATCATCACAGGACATTTGGACAGACAGTTGTCTATACTTCACAGGACCAAATGAATTTTCACCAGTCTGAAACTTTTATCATTTATAATGATCATAATGATGCCTCTTGGACATCCCTTTTCACACGCTTGTAATTGATTTTTTCTCCTTCTTACTGACTGATTCTGATCATGTTACGATGAAAAACGACAGAAATAGAGTCTACAACAATTGCTATCAGAAAAACGTTTGTAAGACTGTCACTTGGTATTAGATAAAGCATCTAATTTTTAACTCTAAACATTGGAATATAGAAAATAAAATGTAAAACCCAGCCAACGCAACATTTTTTTAATGATTTAGATTAGTAATTTCCCAGAAAACTACATATTCTTTATATGATGCAGTACATGTAATTGCAGCAAGAATAGTACAATTTCTATTTATGTGCTTATAAATGACAATAGTTTCAATACAGCTTTAAATCTTTTGAAGGTTTCCATGATAATTTGATGATGGAGGGTGCTGAAATTGACCTAGGGGATTACATGGACGTGGTAACCACCTACCAGTGTAAGTTCTGTAGCCACACGTGTCAAACCGTGAAGGACATGGCCAAACATGTTCAACAGGACCATCTTTCAACAACACCCGAAAAGGAAGCTCCTCCGATAACAAAGGCGAGTATACCAGACATTGTCATTTATCATTTATGCAAAAATATGTCAAATTGTTCTTAACTTTGCCTCTGAGCTTATAGGATCAGGATGGTATTACATTAGGTTTCAATGTCTTTTAAAGGAATATGATATAGTAAAAAAATTCATATTTATATTTTCTACTTGTAAAACAAAAAAGAAGGCCATTGTTTGTAGTATGATCCTCAAGAAACACCATTTAATAAACAATTTTTTTTTTAAATCATGCATGCATAGTCCCCAGGGTAATAAAAGTCCCAAAGAAGGGATTAAGATTAGATTTTTGGACTGGAATATCAGTATATGTACAGAAAAACTCAGTGATTCTTTTTTAAGGCCTATTTTAGGTCCGAATATCGGCCCTTTCCCCTCCCAAAATTGACAGTTTTTTCCCCAATTATAAAATTATTATTAGGAAATTAAAATGCATTTGAACAAAAATTGATATCAATGTGAATATCCTTAAGACTTAACAAGAGTTATGGTAATGATGATTTAGAGAGAATAGAAAATTTAAGGTTAAAGAATAGGGCATTTTGATGAAAATTGGTACAAAGAAAGGTATCACAATGTGGAGATGGGGAGTGCTGTCCAATGTTTTTAAAGGAGTTATGGTCCTTGGACTTAGGACTTTTTATGCACAATACTTTGTCTTCGCAACTCCTCCAAAACCCTGGGGGGATTTAAATGAAACTTGGTACAAAGAAAGATCACAATGTGGAGATGTGCATATTGCAAGGGGAGTGCTGTTCAATGTTTTTTTTTAAGGAGTTATGGGCTTATGGCTGTTGGACTTAGGATTTTGTATGCAAAATACTTTGTCTTGGCAACTCCTCCATAATCCTTAACTCCAATGTTTTTAAAGGAGTTAGGGTCCCTGGGTCCATAATATATGTGGGTGTATCATGTACTGGCTTGGCAGTGCCCTATTTTTACTTTTTCCCTAGATTTTTCTTTCAGTATTAACAGATTTTCAGACTCCAGGGTTGCATGGTTTGACGAAAGAACCACCTTCACCCTGTTTTCGGTAAAACATGAAAATATTAGAGACATTAGATTAAATAACTTCTTTAACATCTGTATGATCAACATTTCAGATTGTGGGCACAGGAGAAGAAATGGAAAATGTCATGATACCCCAAGTTGACCAGCTGGACACTCAAGAAAAAGCTCCCCCTGACAGAATACTTAGTGAAATAGATAGTGAAAACATTGATGTAAAGCTGGACACTGCTGAAACAGTTGTGCAGAGTATCGAGAATCTGAAAACTGCTAACCCTACAGAAGATGAAAACTTTGTTCATGAATCAAGTCATAAACTGACTTTTGACATAGATGGTAAAATAGTGGAATTGTCTCTTGCAAATGGAAACTTGGAAAATTTAGATCAACCAATTATTATGAAAAGTGATGAACAAGGGCTAGAAGTTTTGGATTCTGCGGGAAGTTTTATAACTAGTGATACAGGGACATCTACTGAAGGCTCACAACCAATAACAAAAGAATTGTTTCTTTGTGGTCAGTGTAACACTGGCTTCACCTGCATGGAAGAATGTCAAGGTCACATGTATAAAGAACATAACGTAACATTGGATGATGGGAAAGTAAGCGTGGGTACACAAGTTGAGACTTCACGAAGGAGATCTCGGAGACAAAAGCAGAATGATTCTGAGGATGTGAAAGCCACAGATTTAAATGACTCGGATGTAGAATGGACGATAGAATCAGAAACTGAGTATATCAGTAAAGGAAGTCGTACCCGTAGCAAAATTTGTCCTCCCAAGGCCCTAAAAAATGACTACTACCTCGGAAAAACAAGAACAAGTGACGCAAGTAAGAGCGAAAGTACTGCCAATGCCCGACAATCCAAACGTGTCACGAATTACAAAAATAAATGTAGAAAACCAGGCTGCAGTGCAAAGTTTCTGACCAGTGAAGCCTTAGAGATGCATCTGAAATGTCACACAGATAAGCCCAATGTTTTTACTTGTCCCGAGTGCAAGCAAAGACAAACAAGATGGCGTCTGCTACGCATGCACTTGTGGAAGGTCCATCAGATAGACACCGACTTGTTGGTCTGTGATCAGTGTCACTATAAGACTGATACTATTAGCAGACTGAAGATTCATCAGGAGATCCACAGCAAGGACAAGCCCTACAGTTGTGGCGTATGTGGGAAGCACTTTCGACAGCTTGCCCAGATGAGAAACCACCAGGTGCTACACAGTAATGACAAAAGTGATGGCAAAGGGTAAAGAAAAGTTGGGAAATTTACAAAACAGAATTGAAATTTTTAGAATCCTTCATCATTACACTACAGTGATGCTAGTATATACAGTGTTCCTTAGATAGATATAACTCCCATCCGTTATAATGCCACCACCCCTACCCCACCACCCTCACGCAATATGATATGAATGATTTAGATTGTATGGGCCTATGGGGAGAACTTTGAATATCTTTTTATTTTTTAAATATGGACCATGGAGTAAGAGTGGGTCTAGAATCGGGGATAAAATTGCCCTTGGTATTATGAATATAATTAAGGCATCTCTATGATGTGTGGATTCAAGTGAGATAAATGAAGACCATTTTTGGCTTGGGTAGGGTCATATCGATAACATGGTTCTGAATTTTTTATATGGACAAAGAGGGTTAAAAAAAATTTTAAAATCTTCTGCTGAAGAACAGCAGGACCAGGTTGACTTGGGTGAACATTGTGGCCCATGGGACTCTTGTATTTACTACATATTTTACTGGTTTATATAACCTATACTTCATGAGTAGATGTGTTATCATTTACCGTTACTTTGTCTTGCAGTGAGCGGATGTGATATTCTGTAATCGCAAGTTTGTGAGCAAAGAAGTGTCTGCAGGTCCACATTCAGGTTGTGCACGGAAACCACAAACCTTTCTCCTGCACTGTGTGCGAGTACACAACAGCACGGAAAGCTCAGCTGGAACTGCACATGAGAACCCACACCCAGGAAAAACCATTCAAGTAAGCTCAATTGATCAAAGATGAAATGTTGAAGGGATTTTTTAAGGTCTGGATGTCAGGGGCCAGGGCTTTTCAGATTGGGAAAGAATAGTGACATTTGTATGAAATTGGGGAAGATGTTCCATAAAAGTTGTGTGTTTTCTCACTTCAGCTTGCAGTATTAAAAAGGGATTAGATGAAAACAGAAATATCAAAACAACTAGATAACAGAACATAACAAAAGAAATTGATTATCATTAAAAAAAAAACCCAAACAACCAAATTTCAAAAGAGTTTTCAAGTGTTTTACTAAATCATCACATTCGTGCAGTGAACTTATACATATTGAACGTCCAAAGATACCTATATTATCGATATACAGTACTAGTCAAAGCCCTTTGATAGATAGATTTGGAAACTCTTTTATTATATACTTTCAATTTCATCTCCTCTTTTTCCTTTAGAAGTTTGCGGGCCAATATTTATAGGTTATAGACTTTGTATGGGAAAATATGACGACCGAGTTTTTTGGCGCGTACACCGACCGAGCTTGCGAGGTCCGTTCGCGACAAAAAACAAGGACAACCTCGTTTTTTTTGGTTTTTTGGGTTTTTTTTGTCGTGAACGGAACTTGCAAGCTCGGTCCATGTACGCACCAAAAAACTTGGTTGACATATATTTTTCCCATACAAAGTTTATAACCTATAACCATGATGCAAAAAAAAAACTTGGTCGACATATTTTCCCATACAAAGTCTATAACCTATAACCATGATGCAAAGAATAAGTTAAGATCTCTAGGAATTTCTGTTAAGCTTTATACATGTATTATCATTCCAGAAACTGTGTATCTTTTCTTGTGCACAATTGTGTGAAAATTCCACTTGTCATATCACTCACAAATTGGCTGTTTGGTTTTTGGCCGTAAAAGTTCATTTGAATGACCACACTGTCATTTTTAGCTTTTCTGATCAAAATTTGTCTGTCGTCGTCGCTGTTGTCATCGGCGTTGTAAACTTTTCACATTTTTATCTTCTTCTCCAGGAACCACTGGGCCAAATTCAACCAAACTTTGGTACAAATCATCCTTGGGTTAAAGGGAATTCAATTTTGTTCAAGATGAAGGACGAGGGCCCCATCAAAGGGGAGATAATCACGAAAATATTTAGCTCCTTATCAATCGCCAATACGTAAGGCACTCGCCTGTCGTACTACTCGTGTGCGGATCATCAACTTTTACAACATCTCTGGCCTTTCTCAAGACACCACTGCGGCCAGAAAAGACTCGAACTTTTCATTTACTATGAGAAGCTTTTTTCAGCTCTGTCTTTTCTGGTTATACGTCGTCGGCAAGGCGCAGACTTCCTTACAAGTTTTTGTCATCACATTTTCGAGGACCCCACCCGGGAGACCGGTCACGACTGACTCACCCCACGATACCCCAGGCCTATGCGCACACAAATTTACTGTGGTCGAATATTCAAAGTTTAATACATGTGTCAATCATACTAGCTCATCTATGTAGGGACGCATTCCTACTCTTACAAACTTCTTTTCACCTTTCGATAACGACCGCGACAGAGCCTTTGATTATCACGATTTCTACCTTTGAGTACGGAAATTACCTCATTTAGGATAGCTGGGCGTTTCGGAAACGTGATAGGTCAACGTACCACCGACGTTGCTCTCAGAATGCCCCCCCTCCCTCTGGGGTTGGGTGGGGCCACAAATAGGGGAATAAATAATCTTTACATACGTATTTGTATTATGTAGGAAACTCTTTTTAAAAGCTTATTATTTTCTTATCTTTGTGTTGAGACAGTGCTCCGTTCACTTCGACACAGTAGTGTGGAGGCCCTCTCGAGGTCATGACTGATGCCGTCCCTTTAAAAATGGTTTGATATCTTGTAAACTATTGAGATCCTCACCCTCAAACCATATATTTTCTTGTATCCCTGTGTTGAGCAAGTTCTTGACACATAATGCGTAATTATGGGTATTGGAAGATGACAGAGGTTAAATTTACTCCACAGTAGCATATTACTGCTCTTTTTAGTGAAGCAGTGCTCAGGTGAGCGATGTGGCCCATGGGCCTCTTGTTTCAATATGATTGGCCACTGAAAACAAAAGTAAAATCTGTTCACACCTTGCCCAAAAATGTCAAAAATTCAGATGAAGGAACTTTCAGATTTACTGCCCTTGGTTTGCTTGACAAACCACAGCCAACTCCCCAGACTTAGAATGACATTGTTTTGATAAATTCACCCTCTCTGGACAGAGAAGTAGCTATACTGTTATTGAAACGACAGTACATACACAAGATAGTGAAATAAGTTTAGCAATTAAAGATTTCACATTGAAAAGAAACAGTAAATCTTTACAATATATTTCTTGTCATATTTAGATGTGATGTGTGCAACTATGCATCCACGGATCACAACTCCTTGAGACGCCACAAAATGCGCCACACTGGACAGAAGCCATACAAGTGTCCCCACTGCCCGTACTCCTGTATACAAGCAATTTGTTTCAAAACTCACATGAAAAACAAACATTTTGGTGCTCATGGAATCTTCTGCTGTGAATTATGTACATACAAGTCGGTAAATGAAAAAAAGTACCTGGATCATGTGCGAGATCACAAAAATGGACTCATCCCTACTACCTCAATTGTGAAGAAAAAATCTGAAAATGTGACGTTTGCTCCTAGAATTCAAAACATCAATCAAAGTATTCCACATATAGAGATAATCAGTGCTGGTGAACAGACACCAGTCGGTGTTGTTGGTGGCAGTGTGGAAAATCCGGGTAATCAAATCCAGATGCATGTGGAGATGTCGGACTCCGGGGAGCGAACCATAAGAGAGGAGGATCTCCAGCGACTGATGAGAGAGGGATTCGTAACATCAGACATCACACAGCTAATCTCTTGTGCTATGAACGCCATAACTCAGGAGAATTCTATCCCAGGTGCAGATGGCCAGGTGCCGTCTGCTCCGAATTCTGGACGTTCCACCACTCACATGATAACCTTCCATCTACCTCCTTCCCATGCCAATACTGTTCAGCAGCAGGAGCAAAATATTATTACCATGGATGCTTTGTCTAGTGGAAAAGAAGAGAAAAAAGAGGCTGCAGTGTATTTTGCAGACAATCAAGGGGTACTTCCTGAAACACCAGCGATATTCAGCTTCAGTCAGGGGGTTGATGCCAGTTCAGTGCTATTAAACATTCAGGGAACGACTGTACCAGTTAATCTAATCCAAATTGCTGCCAGTGAGGCGGAAGTCACCCAGAGTGCCACCATACAGGACTTGGCTCAGATCAGCTGTCTTGTGAAGGACTCTGTGTATAATAATACCACCATGTACAATAATATAGAGTGATGATTTCAGGACAATTAACTAATGAACGTATGATAATGCGAGAAATAGTTTCCCATATAAACGCAATAATTATTTAAAAACTATGGGTGTTCAGATAGGGCCATTTGCAAAAGCATGAAAATGCATTACTTTCTAACACAACTACAGATGTATATGCAACGTGCCTTCGTGCCAACATAACTTTATGCAAAGTGTCTTCGCACTAACATAATATAAAGTGAATTTTTAATCATATTACAGTCCCTGAAACGTTCTACTTTTACCACACGCACGGTGACCGCACGCAGAGACGCACGGTGACCGCAATTTGGTGACCGGTGACGCATGCTAACCGCGACGGACCGCAATGTGAACGGTGACCGACCGTGACCGCCTGACCGCGTGACGCAGTACGGACCGCTGACCGCAATATGAATTAATCATTCGGAATGTTTCGGAATTTTTCCACTTGGTTAGATATATTCTATCATTAGCTAAAAAATAAATTAAAATAAATAATTGTACCAATACAAATAATATATAGGTAAGAAAAAGCATATACATTCAATCAATGGATAAATGATAAAAACCAAACCACAATGATACTATATGTTGTATGAAATATGCAGTCTATAAGCATACTGTACATGTATTTCTGTTAAAGTATGCTAAATGTATATACAACCGTACAAGTATTTCTCATGGAGATTATTTTTTTCTAAATGCACAGTATGTGCAAAAAGAAAAAAAAAAACTATATATTTTTTTATTACACTGTAACGACATCCAGGATTAACGGGTGTACATGCATGGCCTCAAAATTTTAGGGCACGAGGAATACAATATACTGCAATTAACAAACACCCCTAAAAATCTATGCATTAAACAAACACGGACGGTTACCCCTTGTCAACACAGTATTTTATTAGCAATTGTAACGACATCCAGGATTACGACGTGTACATTATGCTTCAGGATTTACGAGCACAAGGAATACATATATACCTGTAATAACAAAACACCCCTAAAAGATGCATTAAAACAACACGGGCACCATCTGTAAAAATTAATGTACATGTAGCTACGCTTTCTCTTTGGAGTTCCGAATGTCAATGCAAAGAAAAAAAAGCCTGATGCTGACCGCACGTGACCGACCGCTGACCGCACGGTAACCGCTGACCGCAAACGGTGACCGCACGCTGACCGCAAAAACTGTGACCGTGACCGCCGGAGCGGAGTGACCGCAACGGAAAAACAGTAAAAGTAGAACGTTTCAGGGACTGTAGCACACAGACTTAATGTGTAGGTACGTTGCTTGTCAGCATGAATGCGAGTTGCATAAAGTTGTTTTAGCACAAAGACGCATTGCTTTTAACGTGACAGCATCTTGAAAGTAATAACTTTACGTAAAACACCTTTATCTAGCACAATAAAAATTGAATTTTATTGTGTTTGCACAAAGGCACTTTGAGTTAAGTTGTGTTCGCACGAAGGCGCATTGAGTAAAGTTATGTTTAGAGCAAAGATGCATTACATAAAATTGTGAAGGCGCATTGCATAAAGTTGTGTTAGCACAAAGGTGCATTGTGTAAAGTTGTGTTAAAAAGTAATGCTTTGTCATGCTTTCACAGATGACCCTATATCCAGACACCATAGAAAACAAATATAAAGTTTTGAATAATGTATTTTACAATATTGAAGATGACAATTAAGATTTCAGGTTCTCCCTTAATAAATACATGCCTCTGATGATTTATTTGCCATCATTTTTCTATTTTTAATTCATCTATTGCCGCTGATCAGTGTCTGTCGTCATGTGTATATATAGATTTCCAGGCAAAATCTTTCATTCCATGATGTATGACCTTTGAACAGCAAGGTCATGTTGGTTAGATATAACAAAGAATCCCTGACAATTTTGTAGAATTTAGAGGAGGGAGTTGGGACACACACACCCTACAATATAAAGGCAAAGATAATGAACAGTTATCAATCTCGAAAGTCCCAAATAGAATACAAAAGAAGAGTGGGGAAAAAACATAGCCAAAGTCCACATTTTTCTATGGGAATTCCCAAAATCGTTCAGATCAAAATTTAAAATAGGAGGTGCACAATGGCATCATGTAACAAAGAATATCCCTGAAAGTTTCATAGAATTCTACTGAGTTTTTAGAAGTGTATGGGAGGCTGGAGCAGATGGAACACAGAGTATCCCTATAACCCTCACCCACTTCACTAGCAGTGCCTCCAGAAAAGGGTAATAATAATGTACTAGTTGGGCTATCAAACTGTGCAAATCAGCCTGGATATAACTCGGACAGTGGTTAAGTGCCTGACCAGTAATGCAGGGGTCCTGGGTTCAATTCCCACTCGCTGTCCAGCCCAAGATTTTCTCTCTAATTCTTTCCTTTTACATTTGCCGAGCTTGCAGTTGCCGTTTCGCCACACCTAATCTGCAGGTTAATTATTGAAAGTCCTGTCCGAGGTGATATGGAATCTGGTTGTGTTTTCAGGGCAAAGACAAGTTATGGAGGGAGGAATGTAGTTGTCAGGGCTATACGGACTGGGGATAGCTCAGAAGAACCTTAAGAACACCTGACTATAGTAATGCAGGGGTCCCGGGTTCAATCCCCGGTCCAGACATAAATTTTCTCCTTTCCTGTTACAATATATTTCGTGACAGGTCATGGACGTAAAGCACGTAGGCCTATGGACAGGTCAAGTGCATTAGCTAGCTGATAGCACGAACGATAACTCGTACAAGCAATTACGGTATAGGTAATTATCGCTCTTTTTTAGCACTCTTCTAATCTAGAAGGTACATTTATCACTTGTTTGTCAAACATGGAAGAAACTGAAACATCGAATACGACAGATTTAGAGAGTTGCCCTGAGACTCAGGAAAAAACTCTCTACAATGTCGTTGAAGATCTCGCTGCTGATTATGTCAGTTACTCTAAATTTGATTCTGCTAAAGAGGTATATTCACTGCGCTCTCGTAAGGGAACGAATAAGGGGGAGGGGCACATTCAATTGTGATGCAGGTCTTAGGGAAACTTGAACTATATTTAACTGTTAGATATTGTTATATTTAACTGTTAGATATTGGTGGTAACAATTGAATTTTCTAGTTTTAAAATCTCTCAGCAAATTATGTGTGCCAGTGATTGCCAACCGATTTAGGAGACGGTATGTGCTTTGTACGAGAAAATTCGAGTTAAATACAATTTTCCAAGGTTTCTTTGACTGTTACCCTGCTTTTATATTTTAAGGTTTGTAGAGGCCAGAGGGCATGTTTAAACATAAAATTGGAGTGTGTATGAATAGAAACTCAAATAAATGGATGCTTATTGTTAATGCAATATGTATCCACATACAAGATGTTATCCAAATATTCCATGATCTGAAATTTTACTAAGGAAAGGACGTATCGAAGACCCATCCTGTATTTGTTGCCCATATTTGATTATTAACAGAATTGTCCAGTTATTTTCATTACAAATATAATTATAATATATTATACATTTTAACCAAACAATGCAGGCTCGTTAAGTTGACAAATATTGGAGTGATTTCTTGCAAATTTATAATGGTTAGCACTGTATTTTGGTCTAACTGATGCTGCAACCCTGTTCACATGAAGAATTTAATTTAGGTATTAAACATAAGATAATACACATTAAATCTGAACCACATTCACACAGATGTTTTTTAAATGTGCTTAAATTAATTTTAAATAGAATTTACATCACATTTTTAATGCACATTAAATTTACTTAACATTAAATCTGTGTACTAAACGCAAAGCTAATGCGGATTAAAATTATAATGCATTTAGGTCACATGCATCATATCCGTGGTCAGCTTTGTTATTATACCCCCCGCAAACAAAGTTGGGGGGGGGGGGGTTAAATAGGAATCTGTCTGTGCAGATTTGTGTCCGGACCATAACTTCTTTGTTCTTTGAGGTAGGCTTACCATATTTGGCACAAGGGTGCCTCATTATGAGATGATGTGTTGCTTATATTCATGACTTCTGTATGACTTTGACCTCAAGGTCAAAATTATTTAACATGAATTTGTGTCCGGGCCATAACTTCTTTTGTTCTTGGCCATAAGCATCTTGTATTTGGCACATGAATACATCACCATGAGACGATGTGTCATGTACTCTGTCTGTCTGTCTGTGACGTGTCCAGGCCATAACTTCTTTGTTCTTTGACATCATTAGGCATATCATATCTAGCATAAGGGTGTATCAACATGAGAAGATGTGTTGCATACATTCTTGACCGATATATGACTTTGACCTCAAGGTCAAAGGTATACATTCTCTAATTTGGATTAATTTGGCATGTGGGTGTATCACCATGAGAAGATGTATCACAATGAGAGGATGTGTTGCATACATTAATGACCTTTGTATAGCCTTAGCCTTGATCTCAAGGTCAAACTTATAGGTTTTTAACATGGGTTTGTGTTTGGGCCATATCTTCCTTGTTAGCTTCATTGACTCAAGTGAGCATAAAAAATAAGTGGGTGGGGGTATCCTTTGTGAGCTTTACTCAACAGTATTTCTAGTTCAAAATGATATTTGAGTTGAAAAACTCAATACGCAATTTGTATTCAATCAACGTCACAATAGTAACTCTTAATTGAAGAAAGTACCAATGCTGTGTATGATTTTATGAATCAGTTTTCTTATCATATGATTAACTGGTTTACATCATTCTAAGCAATGAAATTTTTTTTTCAGAAAGAAAAATTCAATGAGAATATTGAAGAAATGCTGACAAAGTTGGAAGAATTTTGTGGTTTAGTTGATATGGTAAGTTTTTAAAATCTAGAGATATTTAGGCCATTGAGCCAAAACTTGGTGTGAGCTATTTGCTGTCGTCTGGTAACATTTTACAAAATGGCTGCATGCAGTTTTGCTGGATTAATGGCCCAAAAAGTCCTGAAAAATAGTCCTAGTTTAGAAGCAATCAAATTCCAACATGTCTGCCATGGCCTTTCACTGCTGAGAGTCTGAGACAAATTCAACCTCTGCAAAACAGTTCCATGTCAAGTCGAGAAATTTTCTTACCCTCCTTGTTAGTCGACTTATTCCTGCTTATATCTTGGCCCATGCATTCAATATGTCTTGAGCTTTTTAAAGGGCATGGACATGTTTTGAACTAAAAATGTTCAAATCTTAGATTGCCATTTTTATGATTAAATGCTTAATCAAGTTATTCTAGTGGTCAGCAAAAATTTGAAAATCACTTGTTTGAGTTACAAGTAAGATACAGGCTCCACAATCTTCAATATGTAAACAAGACTCGAACCTTGTTTATGTTTACAAAAAGATTGCTTCTTGAAAATATCATGTTTAAAACAATATGAGATGTGAGAAACACTAGACACTGTTTAATGAACTTCTAAAAAATCTGCTTTAAACGGAACGTTTAGTAGCATTATTCACTATATGTAAACAAAATCATGACTCAGGCCTGTTTACATAACAAAGAATTGTAAGTGCTTTATCTCACTTGGAAGTCAACAGATGACATTCAAATTTTTCCTGACCATTAGAAATACCTTAGTCAAGCATCGTAACATTAAAATCGGCAATCTAAATTTTGAACATTTTTAGTTAAAAAAAAACGTGTCCATGCCCTTTAAAAGTTCTTTGATTAGTGATGGGTATATACATTTTATAAGTTGAAACTTCATCAAAAACTACCAAAAGTATGGATTTAAATTCTTCCATTACCTTTATCACAGTAGCTGTTGTAGTAACCTTAAGTTAAGCACATTGCATCACAACTAGGAGTCCAGAGTTGGATTTACAATCCTTTCATTGCACCAGACATTAATCATTTAAAAAACTATTTCACACAGATAGTGACTGGTCTTTTTGAGATGACCGTAAAATTCAAATCCGGACTTCGAGCATGTCCAGTAGTGTCACAAATGACTCTCTACGCAAAAAATCCTGCACAGCACAAGCATTGTGGTCTGGCATTGTCATCCATGAACTGGTTTTAGTTGAAGAAGGTGATTGTCAAAATGAGACACAGCGCTTGCAGCAAGAATATACCGTTAATGATTTTCACATTAAGGTGCCCATAACTGTGATAAGATTCAATTTACAATTGTAGGAACACAGCCCCACACCTAACAATATCCACCACTATACAGAGTCATTTG
>CAJDSM010000789.1:8437-23303 GCA_903981925.1 Ostrea lurida | reverse complement strand
ATATTTGAGTGAAAAACTAATTAAAATAATATTATTCACTAAAAAGTGCATGTATAAGCATAATGTCAGTGGATAATGCTTGATGCAGACTAAGTAATACATGGCTGTATATATATGGAATTTTAGAAGAAATTACTTACAAATACAATGAAAATTTGAATTTAAAATCATGACTGATTTGTTTTAATATGCCACTCATTGGATCAATTTTGTAGCATCTGACATCAATGTAGGCATACAATACGCAATTTGTATCAATCACGTCACAANGTATTTGAGTGAAAAACTCAATACGCAATTTGTATCAATCACGTCACAATAGTAACTCTTAATTGAAGAAAGTACCAATGCTGTGTATGATTTTATGAATCAGTTTTCTATCATATGATTAACTGGTTTACATCATTCTAAGCAATAGAAATTTTTTTTTCAGAAAGAAAAATTCAATGAGAATATTGAAGAAATGCTGACAAAGTTGGAAGAATTTTGTGGTTTAGTTGATATGGTAAGTTTTTAAAAATCTAGAGATAATTTTAGGCCATTGAGCCAAAACTTGGTGTGAGCTATTTGCTGTCGTCTGGTAACATTTTACAAAATGGCTGCATGCAGTTTTGCTGGATTAATGGCCCCAAAAAGTCCTGAAAAATAGTCCTAGTTTAGAAGCAATCAAATTCCAACATGTCTGCCATGGCCTTTCACTGCTGAGAGTCTGAGACAAATTCAACCTCTGCAAAACAGTTCCATGTCAAGTCGAGAAAATTTTCTTACTCCTCCTTGTTAGTCGACTTATTCCTGCTTATATCTTGGCCCATGCATTCAATATGTCTTGAGCTTTTTAAAGGGGCATGGACATGTTTTTGAAGCTAAAAATGTTCAAATCTTAGATTGCCAATTTTTATGATTAAATGCTTAATCAATTATTTCTAGTGGTCAGCAAAAATTTGAAAATCACTTGGTTGAGTTACAAGTAAGATACAGCGCTCCACAATCGTCAATATGTAAACAAGACTCGAACCTTGTTTATGTTTACAAAAAGATTGCTTCATTGAAAATATCATGTTTAAAACAATATGAGATGTGAGAAACACTAGACACTGTTTAATTGTGTTTAGAATGAACTTCTAAAAAATCTGCTTTAAACGGAACGTTTAGTAGCATATTCACTATATGTAAACAAAATCATGACTCAGGCCTTTTACATAACAAAGAATTGTAAGTGCTTTATCTCACTTGGAAGTCAACAGATGACATTCAAATTTTTCCTGACCATTAGAAATACCTTAGTCAAGCATCGTAAACATTAAAATCGCAATCTAAATTTTGAACATTTTAGTTAAAAAAAAACGTGTCCATGCCCCTTTAAAAGTTCTTTGATTAGTGATGGGTATCATACATTTTATACAGTTGAAACTTCATCAAAAACTACCAAAAGTATGGATTTAAATTCTTCCATTACCTTTATCACAGTAGCTGTTGTAGTAACCTTTAAGTTAAGGCACTTGCATCACAACTAGGAGTCCAGAGTTGGATTTACAATCCTTTCATTGCACCAGACATTAATCATTTAAAAAACTATTTCACACAGATAGTGACTGGTCTTTTTGAGATGACCGTAAAATTCAAATCCGGACTTCGAGCATGTCACAGTAGTGTCACAAATGACTCTCTACGCAAAAAATCCTGCACAGCACAAGCATTGTGGTCTGGCATTGTCATCCATGAACACTGGTTTTAGTTGAAGAAGGTGATTGTCAAAATGAGACACAGCGCTTGCAGCAAGAATATACCGTTAATGATTTTTCACATTAAGGTTGCCCATAACTGTGATAAGATTCAATTTACAATTGTAGGAAACACAGCCCCACACCTAACAATATCCACCACTATACAGAGTCATCTTTTGTCTTTGCAATATTTCATTCAGCATATGCAGTTTTAGACTGCCATCATATATTTGACCCTCTTTGGTATGTAGCAAATTATAGTTACTTTCATCCTACCAATAGACTTTCCTCCAAGAATTAAGTTCCAAAATTGGTGAGCTTGACACCTTTGCATATGTGAAGGTTTGGGGTTGGGTGTAAATAAAGATCTTTATGGGTCTTGCATCATAACTAAGTAATTTCAATGGATTCCGTACTGTCTTCTCATTGAAAGCAAATGATGTGGCAGCCATTCTTTTTTTTTTTAACTGAGTTAGTGGTGAAACTGTTTTATCTTATAACCTTTTTGAGTGCAGTGTTCTAAGGGGTCTTCTTGCATGATCTTTGTCATTATTTGTTTCTGGTACTTTCTGACAATTCTACGGATGGTTGAATGAACATCATTTGTTACTGGTACTTTTTAGCAATGCTATGGATAGTTGAATGGTGCTGACCCAATTTCTCAGTGAATGACATACCTTCTTCCCTCCTTCCAACCTGCCATTGCATTAAATTGCAAGTGAGACTTGCAGAGGACCTATAATTTCAATGTGCAATAAGAGTAATTTGTTAAACTGTACATATAACAAAAAGCTAAAGCACTTTGGACAACACTCTCATACACTGTTTGCAGTGTGTTTGAAGTAATTACAATAGTTGCACAAGTGATTCTTGGCCATCAGAGTGGACATTTGAATACATGTACAGTCAAACCTCGTTATCTTGAACTTGATGGAACCGAGAAAAAACTTTAAGATGGATTCGAGATATCAAGGGTAAAAATACTAAGAAAATAGGTGGTTGGAACATCCGAAGCACTTTGACATAGTCATGGCATTCAAGATATCATTTTAGAAATGGCAAAGTTCAACTGTATATTGTAAGCAAAGGTGCAGAATGAAGCGCATTACTGAATTCAAAATTATTGTTCTGTTTTCAAAAATGTTCTAAAAAAGTAATTTTGATATTGCAATACATTTTATTCAGTAGAGTTACTGCCCTTGGACTTTTGAAAATTTCAGACAGAAGTTCAATTGTTTTAATGTGAGTGTGATGATCATGAGCTCTAGGTTCAACTCAACTTTTGATCCAAATTGGGATCATAGATTAACATAGAATTATAAAGGAATTTATTTTATATCATAAACCATGAACACTCATATTAAAGATGCAAGATACATGTAATTGTTCGTCTTTGCAAAGATGATAATTGTTTTAATCTGAAATGCTGGATATTTTCTCATCTTTTTAGAAATAAAAATTGCAATTTTTTATTCCAGACCTTTAAATTAAAACTAATAAACCTCATAAATTGGTCAGTCCTTCAGACTAGGACATTGAGTGACAGTCTCCTGTTGAAGAATAATACTAGCCTCGGGCTACCGGACTAGCGTTAGTGTCGAACCCTGGTTGTAGAATATACATATATATACTATATCAAATACAGTATGATATCAACAAAATACAATGTAAAGCAAAGGAAGCAAAGGAAAGAGCTGTGGCCCTTTTCACAAAAAATCTTACGACTAAGATCAAAATTTCATGTCAGCCTTATACTTAACTGAGTGCCACTTGGCCTGGGTAAGAATGCAAGCTTGTCATTTATGTATATACTTAAGTTTTGCTCATTCAAAAAATAGATGAATGAAGAATTATAAATGAATTACTGTAGTTTGAAATTTTCATCTTAATCGTTAAGATTTTTGTGAAAAGGGCCACGGGCTGGAAATTGAACCCAGGACCCCTGCATCACTAGTCAGGTGGCTCTAAATGTACCGTATATACTCATTAGACAACCTGCTTTTAAGTCGGTAACCCCTTTTTCATCGGAGGTTTGAAGAATTTAACACTAACCTCTTTAAGTTATTAGTTGGACTGAATTTTTTCAACTTGCCTGGCATCTTAATAGCAGTTTTTAGGAAAAGTTCATGTTTCTGTTGCCATTAATCTTCTGAAAGTCGATCTCGATCATATTTACAATAACCTTATGTTTTAATACACTGAATAGATAAAAAAATAATAACTTTTCAATGTCTATTTTTTTATTTTTAGCATAATATAAACTGGGCTATTTCCATGAATAGATGCCGAAAATAAAGTAAATGTTGCGAGTGTTGCAAGAAAAATATTATGACATTTGTATGCGTATATAAGTCAGACATAGACTTCAGGGGTGGTGATTTTTAACTCCGAAAAAATCGACCTATATGTGAGTTATATAGGTAGCATCCATATATATAATATATCAAATACAGTATCAACATAATACAAAATATCAAATACAATGTAAAGCGATGGGAAGTTAGGTTACTGGAAATTGAACCCAGGACCCCTGCATCACTAGTGAGGTCTCCTACATGTACCACTGAAGCTATCCAGGCCGATGTCCACAGTCCAGGTATCCCTAATTACTACACAATTAATGTGTACAAGTGTTACAATGAAAGAGAGTAGAGTAATTGCACCCCCCCCCCCCTCCCCCGGTACTCAAACTCCAGACTAGTTCATGCAGTTTGATCAGGTTGTTATTAAGATGTTGAAAAGTGTGGTAGGAGACAACCATCAGATCATGAATGGATAAGAAATATCTAGAATATTTCAATACATCTAATTTCAGGAACTTTGTAATGTGCTGTAGTGAGGTTTTGGTTTTCTTTTTATTGTCAGCTTTGTAATGTGCTGTAGTGAGGTTTTGTTTTCTTTTATTGCCAGCTTTTAATGTGCTGTAGTGAGGTTTTGTAATGTGCTGTAGTGAGGTTTTTATTTTCTTTTTATTTTCAGATTAGAGCAGACAATAATATATGCCTAACAGAAACTCTACCTTAAATACAGGAGAAATTCTTCACAAAATGCAAGAAGAATATTTGACAGAGTAGACAAATTAGAGGTAAATTGAGGAGAGAGAGAATGAGAGAGAGAGAGAGAGAGAGAGAGAAAGAGAAGAGAGAAGAGAGAGAGAGAGAGTAATGAGGACCTCTCACAATGTCTAGAAGATAATACTAGACATAAGTTATTCACTCAAAAAAATTCCCTGATAGGTATAACCATAAGTGTGATCTAATACTTTCTTTCAAATTTTGAAAAGAAATATATCATAATGTATAGTAAGACCTGTCCCACACCACCTGTCCTCTCTAATTATAGTTCACATGCTGTAGGTCACATTTATGGGACATAATTGTGAGGACAAATATGTGTTTCTTAATGTACTCTTTTGTTGAATGGTTAAAAGTTGAATACAGAATTACCTCTCTTTGATTTGGAAGTTTATTGCTAGCCAGGTAGTTCATGTTATCAGTAACATAGATTGATTAAAAAAAAACAAAGTAATTTACATAAGTATATTAATCTGAAATAGATATCATTTGATCTGTTACGGTGAGAAAATGATAGTATTTATTTTGGCAATGGAAACTGGGATTGAAAATATTTACATTGTCCTCTTTTGTAAACTTGACTAGTATGTCTAAAATATGACATTAACCCCAAAATCTTGCGTTAATATCGGTTATACACAGTGAGCTTTTTTTTGCAGCAATGCGAGCTGTGCAATATTGGTCATTTAAGATTCACTTCAAATGCATATTCAGAATGCAGAACTTATTTATACATTTGTACAAGGATATATGGGATGAAGTGTGATCAGACTTTGATATTGCAGTTTCCTTGATACCTAAATTGTAGCTTACTAGCTGCTTTCCATCTGTTAGCTTGCCTAAAGTGAAGTTCTTACCTAATACACTATATGTCCAAAATGTTCTTGACGTGTAAAATCTTCTACAATTATCTATGAAAACTATCAAGTTGCTGTCCTCGGGAAAAATTCATAGGTCAAATCTTTGCTATATGAATTGTCAACTTTTGATGGCATTAGGCACCTTGTGGTGAATGGATATCTAATCTCGGGGAAGGTTATATGGGATCTTATTATAATAAGGGATCAGAAGGTTTGAAAGTTCATTCCTCATATAGAGAAGATATCATTGTTAACATCTCCAGTGGCCCACAGAGATTGTAATATAACAATGGCGTATGGTGCAATTAAAATTATCATGCTTTCTGATTGGTTACTACTTTTTTAGTTCACATGAGCTCATATTAATGTACAGGCATCTCCAGGGAGAGAGCAGATTGTTCAAATTATGACCCTAGGGGTAGGATAGGCATACTGGTAATTTAAGGTGGTGGGTAGTTAGGTGGTGTGTTGGGGTGGGGGGGGTGTTAGGATGGGCCTGCCACTATAGGGGATCAAAGACAGCGGGTCAATCTTGAGGGCCAATGAGGTAGTGTAAATTTAAGTTAAAATCGTCTAGTATATAGGAGATCAAAATCTGATATGCAAATAAACAAGGAATCCAAAATGAATTCTTTTTCAAGATTAGCAGGCCACACCTAATCATCAAAATGCAAATGTTCTAAGTTGTGTGATTCAATTTCTTATTTCCCATAAAATAAAGTCAGGAAGGGGGGGGGGGGGGGCGAATGTTTTTTGTCTTTTCACATTATGTCATTTTGTAAGTTCTCTCTTTTAATTTTGCCTATTTATAATTTCTTAAAATATATTTTTTTCTCTTCCTGACCCATTATCGTACGGGCCTCTCTACACATTATTGTAGGACATGCTTGTGAAGAAACAGGAGCTCGACATTTTCTCATCTTCGCAAGCCAGGGGTTTTCGGTCCAGGAGCGGAGGTGGACCAAAAATCCTTGGCTTGCAAAGATGCCATAGATGTGGGTTGCATTGAAAATTTGAGGTTTAAGGGTAGCAGGCGACACGACTAAATTAGTGTTCACTATTTAATGGCGTTCATACTTGTAAGATCAACTAAAAAGGTCAGAACAACAACGAATAAAATCAGTTTATATCCGCCACTTTATGCTAAAATAATTCATCAAAACAGCACCATGAATACCGAAAGTGTTACACTGCTCGTTGACCCCGATAAACGGTAGTCAGGAAAAAATATGATACGTCCGACACGGCATTTCTCAATTTTTTTGGTCAGCAAACAGCACTCCCAAAATGCACGTGTTGACGCATCTCGTGTTTATATAACAAGCCAGTAGGGCGCTCCCCACGAATTTCCAAATGATAGTCGTCTAATACTAAACATACCAGAATAAAAAAAAATAAGTGCCCTATGTAAACAAAATAAAGAGTATTCTGCAAAATACATTAAAAAATAGACTTCCTCAAATCGGGCTGAGCAATTGAACTATAACCAATTACAAGAAGTATAATAAAAATGAATGAGGAGGAAAAAGAAATAAAAAATCTCACGCAGCACGGGGAAAAAAAAGTCACAAAAAAAACACCAGTATTCTAGTTAAGAATAATAGGAACTCACATAATTGACCTAATAGACATCCTCTTGACATAATATACCGCTTGGACAATATACCGGTCAGGTTGCATAAGCACGTTAGAACGAACAAACTTATATACCAACAAAATAAGATGACAATGGCCAAATATTTGAAGACCTCACGAGAAACGATGAGTAATGCCCTTTCTAAAATCAATTTGATACTGCATAGCATATTTGCGATAGGAGTGCAAGATAACTGACAGTTAACTAGTGATTTACTGTCCCCTGGGATCCATTTTGAGTATCGGCCTGCTTTACAGCAGGTTGAAAATTAGACACGTGTGCTACTTTTCAAATTGAGAAATAGACATTGTAGGAAAAATCATGAATATATCCCTGAAAATGTAGTTTCATTATGACGAACAATTGATTAGATTTGATGTATTTACAATCGAGTATCATACTGCCGCATATGTTTTTAGCAAAAACGTTTATTAAAAATCCGCTGAATTAAACATCATCGCCAAATCTCACTGTACATGAATCTTGAATTCTTCGTATGCTATTATCTTCCAAAAATATTGTCAAACGGTATTTATAATCGGAATTCTGACATCTTGGTCAATTTCGTCTATTTGTCCTGCAATAGCCCTCAATAATTTACACTTACAGATCAACAACCGAGATTGGGTAGAAATACAAAACTGGGTAGATAGTATTTAAGATACGCAAACACCAGCCGAGGTCTCAAACATATTGGCATCGCGGAGTGTATGATGCATACCTTCTACACGATGACTTCAAGAGGCAGGTATACTCAAATGGGTGTCTCAATAGAGTACCATAGAGTATTAAAATCCACCAAAGACAATGGAAAAGCCTCCAAAGAAACCGACGGATCTGTGGATGAGTAATGGACGAAGTATGACCATTCTCTGGCTCAACGTATATAACACTGCCGGCACCATGTACCAATCATTACAAACAACAAAATTATAATATTTCTAGTCATCCTGTATCAAGAGGGAATAAATTTAAAAGCCTAAAAATAATAAGTTACCCTCAAAGAGATATTTGTTTTTTGGAAATAGGAGTAGGAGTCATCACAATGTACGACAAAAACAAGTCGGCCAAAGGACCGCTAAATACGCTATCTGTAAAGTAATATGAATTTCAAAGCGCCGACATGCTTCCCTCAAAAACTGCTTGTTTTAAACGGTTTGAAATTATATGAGTGGACAATATGCAAAATGCAGACAACAGACAACCATAGTATTCTCAAGTTTTGTCAACTGCCTTTCAGAGAAGCCGGCAGCCCCCAGCCAGAACATGAAATATAGAAAGAAGTAGTAATCATGTATATCCACAATGCAGTCCGAATATATCCAGTCGGGCTTAAGCTTCACTGAACATATCTCAGCAGCTTAGAGTGTGACTCAGTCTGTTAATTATACAAATTTCGGTCTACTGTCTAGAGACTGATTAATACTATTCGACGGACTTCTAGCAGGAGACACCTTGAAAACAAATTAGTGAGATCTTCTTGTTACTTACGAATCAAATTTGAGTAACAATGCAAGTCGTACGAGCCTAAACTTATTACACTCATATGAGTGAAGACACAACCACCATACCAACAACCCTACATGAATATAGTACAAGTGAACCCATGACGAGCCAGAGTGCCTCAATTTATAATAAAAATAACTGCCTGAGATATTCACTCTAAGAAACCATCAAAAAACTGAGCGAATAAGAATACAAATATCACATACTTCTTAACCAACTCAAACACAGCAAAATGATCGAAAATGCGCGAAGACAAAATTAGAAGACCGATAACGATTTACAACATAAAGTATCTTTTTTAATGACTAACAGTCAGATTAGATAACAATAGGTAAAATGCCTGATACTTGATGGAGGTCAAAGGGCTGGTGACTCCCTATTGCTATGTAAACTCGACACCACATGTTAATATGAGTGGAGGTGGGGGTGGGAGCCAAGAAATACCCTGATACCATCAATATGACGACAACAATAAGACGCAATGATTAATCTCTAAAAAAATGATATAATGACGAAATATCCATGCGGCTTTTAGAATGTGCTTTCGGTCAGACTGTTTCAAACTACCTATACCTCTCAATTGGCCCTACCACCATACAAATCAGCAACCAAATGATGAGACACTGAAATGAGAACGTAAACGAACAGTAGAACCAGTACAATTGAGTGAGAATAAGCAATTAACTAGTGAACCCGGTTTGCTATGTAGAATAGTTATACTAGGATCTTTCATGCTGGTACACGAAAAGAAATCGATCTGCCATACGTATTTAAGATGTAATTGAACAAACATCATCGCATCGTCGAATTGCGTAATGTTTTTCAGTCACATGAGAACCTAATAAAAATTTGTTTTGTCCCAATGTCCAGTTTTGATATTTTCAGTAGCACGTTTTGGAGATTATTGAGAAGTGGAATAATAAACCGAGAAAATCGGGGAATCAGGAAATTTACAACTTCTTCAGAAGTATACACGGCCGGTCAAATATTTCTACATATGTATTCATATCTGTAGGAAAAAAATCTTGCGAGAAAAATCAGTTTTTATATTACCACTTTATGTAAATAATTCATCAACAGTTTAAGGTAGTTACCTTGTCTCGTTCTGCCCTGCCCATGTATCAGAGAAAAAATGATACCCGACACGGTCATGTTCTCAATTTTTTTGTCAGCAACAAAGCCACTACCCTCAAAAGCGACGTGTTCCTCAGTGTTTGTTAAACCAGCCTGTGGGCGCCCCCAGCGATGTCGTACTATCTTACTTAACAGAAATTATTCCTTGTAAGCATATAGAGTTTTCTTGCAAAAAACATAAAATTTCCTAAACTCCTGAACAGAGTTTACAAATTTAAGAGAAAAAGATGAGGGAAATTGAAGAAAACAACATCGCGCACGAAGGAAAAAAAAACAAATATTTACTGATGTTAAATATAAATGGAAAACTTACAAGTAATGACTAAGTTCCATTTTGAATGATTGGACAATTACACAGTTGTAAACAACATTGTCATAACTTAGCCTTAATCAGACAGTACTCTCTCTCTCTCTCTCTCCTCCCTCTATATAAGCCTATAATATATAATTGTAGTTTTTGCTTATATTAAATATTCTATACAATTTGCATCGAAAAATCTCATTCCCTATAATAAAATATCACTGAACCAATGGCGACATAGTTGAGTATTGCCCCAGTACATTAGATAGCGGCATTTACGTGAACAATAATCTAAACCTCCTTTTAGGAGGTTGGTGGCCCGAGTATTAGAGTCTACGCGACATGGGTTATTGACCATCTCGCTATATTTGGTCTCTATGGCTTAAATACTATGTGGTTATACAACAAGGTGCGCTGTAGGAAATCCTTGAACTGGGCAGGGTGCGCGAGCAATATCATACTATGATACTAATTTATAAACACGGAATAATGTTATCCATTATAAAAATTTGCGGTGGCAAACCAGAAAAATTCGCTACCCAGACGATCATGGTCGATACAATTGTGTTACTTAACTCATCCTCCTACGTCTCGTGCTCTCCTCTCTTTGCTCTCGTCTGCTCGTCTTCTCTCTCTTCGTCTCTCTATCATCTCTCTTCTTTCTTCATTCTTCTCTTTTTTCTATATCTAATCTAAAACCAATATTTTCAGCACATACTATACCTTATGTTTTTTTGTTCTCTATTACTGTTGTGATTTATTTAGTGCAATATATAATAATGTAATATGATCTGGAATATATGGTGATCAAATAAATAAAAAATAAAAAATTAAAAATAATATAATTACAAAATAATTCTCATTAAATTCAATCCAGTGTGAGAAACACTTCTACTGCATTATATGCGCGGATAGATATCTATAACAAAATGAATTATAATTTTAGATGAGAATTTCAGTATTGAATACATATAATCTTAAAATTAAATCTAATATTATCAATAAACTGTTAGACATATTTATGTGATCCTGTGACTATTTTGTTTCTTCTGTGTTACTTTTAGTATTGGTCTTGTGTACATTTTTGGTCCTGACCTGCTATATTATTTAGTGTGGTACTTTTAAAAGATCCGTACTCTGAATTGGTGACCTTTGTCCATTGGTCTATTTTTTGTCCCGTGCTCTTTTCGTCTGTGACCTTTTTTGTCCCTAAGCTGATTTTTTCTGTCGCCTCATCGTGAGCTGAACGTCCTTAATAGATTATGAAAGCCGATTATAGGAAATTTCACAATTTGGCAGTCTTAAATGTGATGGAAACGTTGTTCTATTCCGTACGACTATTTGCTGGGATAAAGATTTTTTTTATTGTATCGCTCGATGCATTTATGATTAACTCGTCATAATAAAACTTCGGTAAAGTACCATATAAATTTGTTACGCATAACATTCATTAAGTCTAAACTTATTAAAATTTTCTGTTAATTTATAAATGATTGGTATAAGAGCGATCTTGATCGTGCATTGATAATAGCACAAGGTGTATATAATTACATAACATTTTACTTCTTTGCCAATTTTCTTCTAGTTATACATAACAAGATATTAATTTCTTTATTCGATTTGAAGTCAACTGGTAAGTAGAGAGGTTTTATCTTTTCCCCTATTTATGTAATACTTGTTATCTGTTTTAATCCACCAACAGTATAAATTACTCATTTTGTTGGCACTCTATATCAAAAATTATAATTTGTTTTAAACTAAGTTTATCCTATTAAAGTTCACGCATGCAAGGGATATATAGTGCAAGATTAATAAGAGAACACATTATGATTGTCTGTTTAGTGTAAATTTAGTCCAAAAGACCGAAGAACCTTGAAACAAAGGAGAGCTGTGGTGAAGTCAGGTCAGTAGAGTGAGCTTTTCAAGCTAAAGGTGTGAGATTTCCAAGGCATATATCGATGTATGTGCTTGGGATCAGATTCAAGCTCGTCGAAAAAATTTCTTTACCACTCTGGCATTCCTAAGTGAGAGTTAGGATCTTATTAATAGGATTGTATCCATAAAATGTGCCTATGGGAGTTAAATAATCTAATTGACATTGACATTCGGCTATGGCTCTACAAGATGTACCATCCGACAGATACACCAAATCTTAATTATCCCTATTATAGGACAGCGTGGTACGCTTATAAGTGTATTCACATCGGTAATTATTTTTATGCCCCCCTTTTGAAAAGATTGTGGGGGCGATATTTTGTTTTGTGCACCTGGTCGTCGGTCGGTATGTCGGTTCGGTATTTCGCGTGTCGGGTCTGTTGGTACAGGTTGCCGCCTTAGTGAGAGTAGATGATTCCCTATTTTGAGTTTTACAGGTCACTAAGGTCATAAAGCGATTCAAGGTCAAGAGGTCGCTGATGTGAATGAGACTGTCAGGTGCTGGGAATAGACCATGTATCTGATCCGCACGTGCAATATCTATTATGACCCCCTCTGTTGCATAATCATAACCAAACTTCGACTAGGGTTGCCCTTTAGAGAGTAGAGACCCTAGATGTATTTCCTCGTCACTCATGGTTCTGATGAAGGTCAAGAGGTACAGTTGTTGGTGTGTTTCGGTTTGTGATAGACCATGTAGTTGATGCTCCGCTCAATATCTTTGACGCCATTTGCTTGGATATATATACCCACAAATCTTGGTTAAAGGGGTTTGCCCGTCTCAAGATGTGAGATGATCCCTATTTTGATTTTCATGTACACTCATTGTCGGAAGGTCGAAGGTCATAGGGTCGTATCATGTAGACTATGTGTTTGTCCGGCTCACAATATACGTTTCTGGACCTTTTTGGCTTGATATCAACCAAACTTAGGTACCGGGGAGATCCCATTTAGAGAGTAGATGTTTCCCTACTATACTTGCATAAAACTGTAGACTATTTCAGTATCGACAGGTTCTAAAGGTCAAGCGCTCAATGGACTCTAGTCTTAGACTAGTTGTGCTGTGCATTCAATATCTATTTGACCCCTAATGTGCCTTCGTATATTTCAATGCCAAACTTGGCCTAAAGGGATGTTCCTTAGAGCAGTGGGCAAAGTGGGATCGCCATACTATAGATTATCAAGTGTGCACCATAGTGCTCAGTCAAAGAGTCAAATCAATGGTCTTAACACCCAATGTATATGTTCTTCTCAGACTATCTTTTGACCCTTGTCTTTGATATCAATACCAAACAATTTCCGAGCAGTTAGGGCTTTTCCCTCTCAGAGATTAATCTTATCCTCTCGTGGTGATATTTATCAGGGGTCGCAAGGTTAAAGGTTCAAGGCAAGATTACTGTCTTAACCGCATGTTGTTGTCCGCTCAAAACTTTTTGACCCCTGCTTGATAAAACTAAAACTGGTGACAGGGTGTGTTCCTTGAAAATAAATGATCCCTATAATTTTTTGGGTCACAGTGGCACCATAAGATTCATAGGGGGTCAACTCTCGATAGGCCAATTTCAAAACTGCTAAAGATTTGTCATATATATGTTGATTTTTGTTTCATAACACTTGACATCTAAAATCATGATGATATAGATTTTTGCCCTTTTTGTTTAATGATTAGTTTTTGCCTTGATTTAAAGCACAACTTTTGATTAATAGCTATTTTGCATATTTTGCACCATGGGGGGCATTGTATGTTTCTGACACATTTCTTGTCACTATATGTTTACTATGCCGTTGAAAAAAAATTGCGAAAAATACAGTATACCACTTACTGTAAATAATTCATTCATAACAGTTTGTTATATGTTACACTGATACTCGTCTTGCCGTTTACTCAGAAAAAATTGATACCCGGACAAGGCATTTTCCAATAATTTTTTGGGTCCGCAAACAGCACTGACCCCAGAACGACCGCTTCGCCTCTTCCCATCGTGTTTGTTAAACAGGCCATGTGAGAGCCGCTCCCTCAGGATAGTCATATCTTTTCGTGTAACTGCAGAAAAATTAGTTTCCCTTGTAAATTCAGATTTATGAGTACTTTCTGGCAAGCTTTACATAAAAATTTCCTATCGGGGTTGGTTACCAAAATTTGTTAAGAGAGTGAAAGAGATGAGATGTGGTCGTTGCCGGAATAATAGATATATACAAAATCTAACAGCACGGAAAATGTAGATAATATTTTCTGTTTCTAACTTTGACAGTAGATGAAAGAACGTTCCGTCCATATTAATATACTATCAATTTGAACGCGGTTTCGCTTTGAAACACGTCTACTTTCAGTCTAACGTTTTAGTCGAGGAAGAAAAAGTTTGGAACCGCACAAAATTAGATTATCGAATTAATACCGTATAGCCCGTGTAGTTGTGCGCGCCGTTATTATGTATCTTGCGCACCCCCCACTTTGCGGAGGGAAACAACTTCTGCGAAATACCTTTGTCTCTATGTTTATTGTTGTCGCTAAAAGAAAATGGGAAACATGGAGATTAATAAATTTTTCTCTAAAGCTAAAATAACAATATTCCATAGGTGATGATTGGCAACTATCTGCATTTGCCAAGGAAACATTGTTTCGATGACGCAATGACGGTAATCATAGAAACGTATGTATAATTTGCATGAGACTATATGTATATACTATCTCTTTT
>CAJDSM010000788.1:0-34583 GCA_903981925.1 Ostrea lurida | reverse complement strand
GGGTTTTTTTCTATATTTTTTTAAGGTTTGCCTCAAGTCATTAGGCCCAGAATTCTAAACAGTGTCATCGGGATTCTATACATATATTACAAAATAAAAGTNTGATCAAAGAGGCAATAAAAGTCCAGTAAACTGCTCGTTGTGAAAGGACGGAAGTACGGAGGGATGGACAAGGGTAAAACTACACGCCCACATCAATTGACATAAAAATTATCAACTAAAGAATGATGTATCAAAGAGAAAGAAACAGAATATATGAACATTTAGTTGATATCTAATGAATGAATGAACGATGAACAAATGAGAGCATGTTAAAATTAGAGAATGAATGAATGATAAAATGAAAGAACAAAGTAGAATAATGAATGAACAAATGAGTTAGTGGTTGAATGAAAGAATGGATGAACACATGAATGAGTGGTAGAATGAAAGAATGAATGAATAAATGGGTGAATGATAGAATGAAAGAATGAATGAATGAGTGAATGGTAGAATGAATGAATAAATGAGTGATGAAATGAATGAACAAATGTAAGAATGAAAGAATAATAAAATGAACAAACAAACGTATGAAAGTTAATAAATCGTACTGTTTCTAAGATTTACAATCTTATTAACAAATATCAGAAATCTTCTCAATGTCTTTATCCTTCACTAAATATTCAATCACTTCCAACATTGAATAGTTATCTTAATTAATGATCAATTAATTAGTAATAACCGATACTGTAATTAAAACTAAGCTCTATCTGTAACTTAATTATTCAGTAACCACACATCGTAACAATAACAATGTCATCACAATAATTTATAAGGGCTTCCTATTTCTATGTGTACGTTATTTGTGCTGACTGATATATAGTGCAATAAACTACAGTACTACATGTACTAGTACTTACCAGTCAGAGAGTACCTCCTCTGTATACATCTATATACACACACTGTGCGGTAGTCCCATGATCCGACCCAGAGAAGGTGAGTTTTATCATCATACAACAGGCCGCATGGTCTGAATATTCCGAGTTGTTGTCCGATCTGTAACAGAGACAGGAAGTGACCGTCCTTGTCAATCATCTGTACTGTCTGGGTTTTCCAATCACACACCAGGATGTGTGACATCGCGTCTGTACAGATTCCACGTGGTTGTAGTGATGATCCTGATGGAGGTTCTGTGTATGAGAATCGATGTCTCCCCCCGCGCTCTGTCAGTAGTGATGATCCTGATGGAGGTCCTGTGTAAGAGAATCGATGTCTCCCCCCGCGCTCTGTTACCACTACAACACCATATATATCATCAATCCAGTTAGACACAATAATATCACCGTTCTTATTCTCTGTGATATATCTAGGATCACGATACAGTGTGTGTCCGGTATTGTCGTGCTGTATAGCTAAGACCTGTTGTCCTGTACTGTTGTACCGGGTTATCTTGCCTGTATCTGTATCATGGTTACACGTCCCGACTATGAGATCTCCAGTGGACGGGGAGCAGTACACACTATGTAGTCTCCATGGTGATGTAGACCTCTCTAGCAGTGTGGTGACTGTTTTACTGTCTATAGACAGTTTCTTGATGTTATCTTCCCTGTCTATATAAATCAGTTCACCAGAACTGTTCACTGTGTGGAATCCTCCTATCCACGCTGTTGCTCTATCTGTCACACGGTGTATAGTGTCTCCTGTTGTGTCTGTCAAGATGAGATTGCCATCAGCAGATACCCAGACCCGGTCTGACATCACACCAGCTATGTGAGATATATGGCGAAACAAATCTGTCACACGTACAGACGTGTGTAATACAGGTGTGGACGCCAGTTTCACACACTCGTCTATTCCTACTTGTCGGTTTCCTGTTGACAATTGGATTTCTAGGATTTCCCTCAATAACTGATTCACATCCTCCATGTTGAATATCTCAGTCAGGGACAGCACTAGGTGTTGTGGAAGATTAGGGGTGTCCTTTATCTGAGGAACACGAGGGTCTTTACACAACAAGATGACTCTGTTACAACTCTGTTGGCTGGATTGTTCATAATCTTCTCATCTTCTGATGGTGGCGAGGCGTTGTTCATTTTGTCTCTTCTGGTGTTGTAATTCTCAATCAATCAAATCTCTGATATTTGTTTTCCGTTACTTACACATGTCAATCAGACTCTTCAGTCTCTGGGCTTTTGTTGACATCTGTTGATACGGACAGAATTTGTGGGGGACAGTTTGATATCAGTTTGTTCTTGCAGAGAAACGACAGTTATAGAGGGCTCCCTTCTATGTTGTCCAAACTGATTTTCGTGTGTTGTCTCTTTGTTGATAGGCTGTTCTAATGTCCGGTATTTGGTGTTTTCGGTGTTCTAAACATCGGAAACAGACAGAAAGTTCACACGACTGACCGAGCATCATTCTAGATCCTGCTGGATGTCGACACAAGCAGTATTCTTTAATCGAAGGATTAGTTAACTTCGTCAGGGTAATAACAACATCATGGTGTTTGGTGCTTCTAGATCATGACAATGTTCTTTTACACTGTAAACACATCTCATCATGGTTAGCACGTGTGCACAGAGAACTCGCGTGTCCCCCTGACGATTGAGTACGATGTCGTCTTTATAGCTGTATGCACTGAGTCCTAGATGCTGTCCATGTCTGGCATGGTTTACGACTGTAGATGCAATCTGCTGAAAAACCACTAGACAGTATAAGGTATAAACAGTATAAACTATATTGTGTTCAACATACAGTAAACCTGTTTTCAGATGCCACTCTAAGGAAGTATTAAGAAAGTGGCTCACTAGCACAGTGGCCTCTTATTCCAGTTGCCCCTGTAGAACGGCCATACAATCAACAAACATGAGTTATTAACGTGTCTCAACTTCCAGGAGTAAACAACAAGTGAATTTCATCAAAATATAACTTTCATAATAATTGTAGAATAATTAAGATGATTACATGTTCTCTGTTTAAAAGGGAAATTATTATCTAACTGTACTTCTTCCTTCCTCTCTCTCTCTCTCCTCTCTCTCTCTCTCTCTCTCCTCTCTCTTTCTCTCTCTCTCTCTCTCTTCTCTCTCTTAAACAAGGGTTTTTTTAAAGGTTGGTCTCAGCTAAATTGATGAGTCCAAAACAATTAAGGATGTATCGTGCAATTAACTGTGGACGCCAATCAAGATACAACACTTGTTTTAACAAAAAGAAAGTGTTTAATGCACTGATGAAAAAAAGTATCCCTATTAAAAAAAATAAAAAAATTGCCATGAAGCTCCGGATTTAGATCGACGTATGTGATAAGACAAGGATAAACACCTAGTTGATAATTCTTTAAATACCTTATGAGCATGTTCAGATGTCATAACAGGAATAGGTAAATGTTTTCTTCGTAATGAAAATAATGCTTAAAATTTTCGTATTACAAAAGATAAACAACAAATATTTTCTTGGTAATAAAACCGAAGTTCACTTTGATTTTTGGATAGGGCTCGATCCGACATCTAAAATCTCCGAGTTTTTTGAACATTCGAATTTTCCTCTGATTAATCCGTGGCGTCTGTTGTTAAAACCAAGTGTCGGTCTCAAATCAATCTTCTGCGTATAGTACGTATTCTGACAATGACCGTCTATTACCGTTAATTAACGTGTTGAGGTAAGGTTTTGAGGGCGTGGCCGCGTTACAAGGTGGCCGTTCTATTCCAGTTACAATATTAGTGAAACGCATCGGGGGGAATGGGTGGCCGCGGTCGGGAGTGAGCCGTTGATTCCAAGTGGCCTCGTAGGACAGGTTTGACTGGTCACTATAAAATGGCGAATAACAATGTATCCAACGTAATCATAGTCCAAGAAATACAACCCACATTCAAATCGAGTGTAGGCAACCACTGACTTCGAGGCAGATCAGTGCATGGAGGAGTAGCTGCTAACCGGAGCACACCCGCCGTGGAGCCCGTAGTCGAATAATAAGTACGGGATTACCGTCGTAAATCTAGTATGGAAATCATACACAACCTATGACAATTAATATATATTTTGTAGAAACAAGTCTATCGAGCGACGTGAGAATTTGCGCAAAGAAGTGACTTTTAACGAGATTCGTTAACATTCCAAACAGTCGACACGCAACAACCCAAGGACATTGGATGCGGCGATTCCAAGACGCAATCTAGCAAGCCAGTATGGTTCTGGGTGCCATACACCATCTCCACTACTCCCCGGAATCTGCAGAGATTCAGGAAAAAAATGTGCTAACATATTGTTGTAGGTTTTTATCCACTACGCTTTCCCTAATATAGATTTTGTTTTTCTATGACATCTTCAAAAACCGTCCAACGTGTGTCTTCCATTGAAGTTGTGCTATGTAATTTACCCATTATTGTGCATCAAGTTCACATGGGCGAAGAACGCATTTAGGATCATATCTATACTACGCATATACATCATTTAAACTAGATATTGTGTTTGGAATTAAAAACAGGCCTCTTTCGGTCACCAAGATTAGTCAAAAAGATCGTAGCCCCTGTCTAAGAAGCTTGGCTTTTTCTGTTTTACTATATGCCCACCTGACTTGGAACCACTATATATGTAACTTCTGGATTGTGCAATTCACAATGTTACATAGAACCCTTTTTATTTTCCAAACTTTCATTTGAGTTTTTAAGCACTTTGTCACGAAATCTAAGATTCCGTTTCAAATCATAAAAAGCCAATTATCATTCTTACCATTTTGCCCTGCCTTATTACAAAACCTTTTCCCCGGGATCAAAATTTACATGATTTGGTTAAAGGACTACCTGTGCCTTTAAATACCCATTGAATTTCATTTTATCTCTTGAATATCATTAAATGCTATCTAATGTAAATAACACAAAGTAGCTAAAGGTTGTCCTCCCCGTAGAGTCAAATTATAAAAAAAAAATTAATTACATGGTGTTTGTATAAACCTTCATCCATACAAACTTTGTGTTTATAATGTAAAATAAACTGTAGAAATAACTATATTACTTAAAGCCTCAAGTCTTTGATGTAGTGTTTAATCTATCTTTACAAGACATTTTACACAGACTCATCCTCTGTCCATACACCCCTGTAACTTTTCACAAACTTGATTCTGGACACAATGACAGACTCTTCTACAGCGATATCCGTACGTATTTGGTCCACAAGGCATCGAACAGTTCTCTCCGTACGCTCCCAAACATTCTAAAGCTTTAAATGGAGGAAAATCTTAAAAGATTGCTTTAAAACTGTTGCACTATTTAATTAAACAACGTTCCTAATATGTTGATCCATTCAAGATTGGCATATTTTCGCACTGGATTATTACGTCAAAATAAAATATTATCAACGTGGAAACAACGATACTGATAAAATACATGAAATGTAATTAAACCTTATCATAAAATTATTCCATACCTCTACATTTCCCATCCAGCAAAAGAAAATCCGGACAGCATCTCCATGTGCCACTGAACAGGGAAAAATAAAATAAAAAATCAACATATCACTACTGAACGGAAAATGTACTGAGAGTGTCAATTTTGCTGATGATTACTGCTATTGTGGTCGAGTTTCAACAGAAGTGAAAATTCTAGGGTTGAAAGCTTACCGTACAGCAGGAAACAAAGTGTTCAATGACCTTGAACTTCATGGCTCATATGTATGGAACTGACCTTTCACCGAGCATGACTTAGATACTCAAAGATAAAGTTGCATCTTGGGGACATAACATTATTCATAAAGCAAAGCATTGTAAGACATTTTACTCTCGTATCGCTCAAATCTATTGTGATCTAACGGAATTATAGAATTATGTTTGACACAATGTTAACTTCGCCTTTTTGTATTGGAATTTTAATCTATAACCATAATGATTTATTCTATCATTTTATAGATTTTCAAATATCAAAAATTATGTAATTCGAATATTTGTTTAAAGATAAGAAATTTTAAGCATAACTATCAATTATGACCAAAAGAATAATAATAATATTTTTTTAAAAAAGCAACAACAATTCCCAAACAAAAACACGTACTCTTTGTCAGCACACGTGTTGTTTCCCGCCAATTCCTGTGCACAAATGTCCGACTGTAAATGATAACTCAGCACCAACATTAGTATTCTTTGAGAAACCATGATCAATCATTCAGCACGAGCTGTGAAATCTGTAAATAACATTGTACAAATAATACTTCACTAATATAAAGCCGTTATGCTTCCTTGTTCAACGAAAACGTGACCTTGCTACGATCTACGATTTGTTAACATTTGACTGAAGAAATGAATTCAAGATTTGAAAATAAAATAAAGTTTGAATTGCGTAACAGTGGGTGGTGGGTTTTATTTTTAGCCGGGTACCATGTAACGCAACCTTGTCCCGGCTATAGGATTGCCGGTATGTGCGTAGTAATCAGGAAATGACCCCCAACAACCGCCAAAACTAATTTACACTCTTCATAACAAATCCAGCATACATGTTGGTTGTTTTTGAATGAAAAATGCATGACTCGTTTAAAATATTTTAAACCAAGTTTCGATATTCAAAACATTTGAAATTGAAGGGCTTTTGTGCTATTAATTGTAGCGGACAGTGTAAGAGAAAACTTTTCTCGATAGCTTATCTGGCAATGTCACAATGTAGAGTTTCTACATGTATCTTGATCACGCAGGTTAAGTATTGACGAGCTTGGTCAGCACCTGAATTGGTGACCGTTACACGTTACAATATTTGGTTGCAGCGTTGTGACCCTTGTGTTTGGCGGGAGTTTCTGCGGAGCACAGGGACATTGGGTTCATTTACAGGTATGGTCTCGTCTGGAGACGACAGTTGTTGTCGTCGGTAACGGCGGATGCTGAAGAATCGCCTAACATACAGGCAGAACCATGCTAAGATTCGGGACTAAGCTTCCTTGAGAGGGGGAAATTGTACATGTAACGGACAATATAAGAGGAAACTTGAGCAATCTGGATGTATGGATGACCGCTACACGTTACATTACCAAGAATATCAGAAGATTCGTTTTTCTTAAAAAAAAAAATATTTGAATTTCTGGTTATTTCAATGACTGACCAAAACCTCGCATTTCATATCAGAATGGTTCATAAATTGTTATGAAAGTAAACTTGAAACGATGATTGATACATTCACCGTTATACAGCTGCTTGATCGGAAATCAGAACAACACGGCCGCCAATGCTCAGGGACGTATCGAACGATACCACGCCCGAGCCTGTTCTTTTCGCTTCTTAATGAAATATGTTGATTAGTTTTATGAGAAAATGAGTGATGGAATAAATGTAAACTGCGAATATTGTTGGTTGATTGAGTGATTACATATATAGTTTAATGTCCCACTCTGAAATTTTTCACTCATATGGAGACGTCACTATTTCCGATGAAGGGCTTCAAACTTTAGACCTATGCCCTTTGAGCAGGGAGGGATCTGTATTATACCATACCTGCTGTGACACGGGGTATGTTTTTGCGGACATATCATCAATCAAGTTTTCTGCTTTTATGTATCAAAGTGTCCAGGATCATGTGGGATTCACATCAAAAGGAAAGCAAAAAAAGGGTGCATTCAAAGGGGGTATTGAATAATCTGGACAAAACATAGCTTAATAGTTTATAGTCTATAATGATTCAGATTTAAAAAAAAACTTGTATCAGAAGCATCACCAGTTCAATCTGCAGGCACTATTGTAGGAAAAGCGACAAACATGGGATTAGAACAAACCTCGCGTTGCGCTTGAAATGTAAAGTTTTGTGTTTTCTTCAATACAGTACCCGGCTATCAGTACATCAGTACTTGATTTTTGTGCACTAATCAGGCTATCGAAAAAAATTACGCAAAAGGGATATATAGATTTTTATTGGATAATAATCGGTAATGATCCCATCAGGCTATCGAGAAAAAAAATGACGCAACAAGGAAATACGGAATTTGATTGGATAATAATTAGTAATGATCCGACCGTGTAAAAGTGAACGAAAATTTCTCAAAGCGACATCAGTTTTATTTTCTGTGACAATATCGTTATAATTTGTGCTTCATTTTTATAATACTTTTCCTCATCATGATAATCAAGACGCACTTGAATTCATTTCAATATTTACATTTTACTGGTGTGACATGTGAGTAGCACAAGAGATCACAAGACGTTCAAGTATCATAAAGCACACCACCATTACAATCCTCTTAAAATATACTTATGTGAGTTAAGCATGGGAATTTTTCCCCCTTTTTTGTAAATATATTTCCATGAAATGTCTGACAACTTTGACCTCGATAATACATGTTTATATACGCTAAAACTTAAACCCAAATATCCTATGCACTAGATATTCGTATTTTGATTACAAAATGAACGTCTAGATTTTGTGTATTATGAACGGATGATACAAAAAGGCGAAGTTAACATTGTGTCAAACGTAATCATAATCCAAAAAAACATATACAAAATCGAGTGTAGGGCAACACGGACCTCCGACAAAGGCGAAGGTAGGATCAGGTGCCATGGAGGAGTAAGCATCCTCTGCTGACCGGTCACACCCGCCGTGAGCCCTTAGTCGAAATAAAGTAAACGGGATTATCCGTAGATAATGAAAGCATAGATATAACTTACACAGAAATTATCTCATACGTGAATTGATATATATTGATTATCTCTGTCATTTTGACTTACGGAATACAGCTGGACAATATTTGCCTTGGTTTTATTTTTCCTCCTCTCGGCCTTGTTGTCAGTGGACGACATTTAAGACTGAGCGAAGCTGTATTCTAACACAAATGTATCTGGAAGAATTTAAAATAAAGCAAATCTGTCTGCAAATGTACATGTAGAAGGACAAAAAGAAGCCTGTACAATTTTTTTTCCATATTCTAGTACACTGATACAGCTTTTGATAAGTATGTATGCATATCGTTTTTATGGGTGGTGGAAAGGGTAAGAAAAACGACGTCATTACAAAACGAACAACCAGTTCTCAAACACATACTGAAATACATGATAGATAACATTAAGACAAAGCCCGACAACAGCAACATAGGTAATTGCAAAGTAAACAAACTGCGTTGCAAATTGAACGATAACAGAACTGATGCTAAATAATATGCAAAGAACAGGCATTATGCAATTAACGCTAGATGGCGTATGACTAGTCATTAAGAATCAAGACAACTCACCACCAAGACTTATCGTCCCTATGGAAGCAGGGTCCTCATTTTAAAAGAACAACTCGATCAACTATCAAAAATAACAATCAACAATGATCAATATGTTATGTATTACATATAGCAGTACATTATGAATGAAAGAAATTCAAGACAAAATGATATTTTAGTCAAGCTTTTTTCCTTTCAATTTCAGCATTAGATAACTGATTATTTGTCCTTGTCCTTGCATTACACAGATGTCATATGCGAGTCTTACCAAATCACTTTATACACCTATATTTTGAAAATATTTGGCACTACATTGTTCAACTCTTTAAAGTTTTAAATTCATGTATCGGATTTCCATTATTTCGATATGAGCATCACTGAAAGAGACATAATTTGTCGAAATGCGCATCTGGTGCATCAAATTTGGTACCGTTTAATATTTATATGTAAGGGACCACTATTTTATTTTAAGGGAGTTTTGGTAAATTTTGGATTGTAATATTGGCACGAAAGAATCTTTGACACGTGCTATATTTTTTGGTAAAATTCCCTATGTTCCTTTTCAGTCGAAATTTTTGTCCTCCGTCCTCTCAAACTTTGTCGATTGGCCTTCCTCGCTTTTCTGGATACAACTACTGTATGCAGTTACATGTTATCGACATCGATGCTGATCTCATGGGGACAGACAACATTATACAAACAACATGCAATTCAGAATGTAAAGATTGGTTATCTTTATACGGTTTGGGGAAATTTTGGTCGTTTACAGTAAATAACAAATTTGCCTCTTATCTACCGTCAGTTCCATTGATGGCAATTCTGTTAATGACCGATGATTTTGCATTGTTGATCATTCGTTTTGCAATGGATTTAGAGTCTATTGATTTTGGATTTTGTCCTAAGTTTGTTTTTTGCATTTCGGATTGGTTTTGAGAATAAATTGTTCGGATTTTTTTGAACGTCTTAAACAAAGCAAACTACCTGCACTTCACCAAAGCTCGTTTGTGCTAGCTACGGTGTCTGACGGTGAACATGCTGTTGATTCTTTCAAAAATTTGCAAACACCTGGACAAGAGCTTAACATCAACTTGATCCATCCATCCTTTGTCAATTTTCTCAGATCCTCTGACGCCTATTTCTTCAAATAAGCCGTGGGGTTTGATTTTCTGTCCTTTCTGCTGATCGACCAAACACATCCTGGATATGGATTTACTCCGCTCCACATGTCGTCATTTGACATTCTACTAACATTGCCTATTTCATACCTCATCCCCTCAGAAAATAAATAATTGTAATTATCTTTTCAATACTGTCAAATCAAGATTTTCAATGCATTTTTCTTTGATTCCATGGGAATCAATTGACAAGCATGTTGTGCATATATACATATATATGTACCTCAAACAATACGAAAGAGACTCTAGTATTTTCTAGACTTTTATTAATCATGGACAAACGTCCAAATCTAGAGACGATAACTCTTTCCTTGCATTTCTTATTTTTAAAAGCTTTATTAGTTGCTATCATTAAAAATTAATCAATTGATCCTTAAAGTTTTACATTGAAAAAGAGAAATAAAACATATTGTATCTAAGTTACAATAATACTTGAGTTCCTCAAAGCATATCGTGGCATCCTTTTTTGGTTGAAATTTCGTCGGGTCTCAGGTAGCTGTGCTAAAGTTTCGGGAGCAGTGACGCCCTTGATTTTATGGTCTCCTTAACATCGATAAAGGATACAAACAAACGCTTAAATATGAATATGATGAGTCTACATTCGTCACTTCATGCAGTTGTATGAAAAGTGCCTGTTGCAGGTATTTCAAGACAATAATATTTAACAACTTGTTTCTAGGTAGTCTGCTTCGATTATATGAGATGATTAATATATTTTATATAATTCAAATGTCATCACGTGTATTTGCTTATCTCTTTGAAGAAGGTGAACATTTCTTGTAATATATTGATATGTGGTGTAATGGTAGGTTGAAACAAGTGTTTTGTTGACAAAAACAATATTTTGAAATATAAGACACACTTACCTCTATCCATACATCCCTTGTATATGTCACAAAATTGATTTTTGGCACAGTTACAAGTCTCTCTACAGCTATATCCATAAGAATTTCGTTCACATGGTGTCGAACAGTTCCGTCCGATTGCTCCAAAACATTCTATGCAAAATTTGTATTTCAGTTCAATGAACAGCGAAAAGGTCTATGATCAAGCATCCAAGCATTATTTAAAAGATGTTGGAGTAAATATAAGATGCTACAGCTATGCATGTATATAAGAATAAAGTAAAACGACAGTACATACCTATACAACGTTCATTCCACAGACGATAACTCGTACAACACTCCAATTCACTGCATAGAAAAAAGGACAATGTTTATATAAATTATAAACCAGGAAAGCAGGGGCATACTATCATTATATCATTGTTAATGAGTTTATTACTAATGAAATTTGTAAAAGGCACTAAACAATCAGGTGATTTTGCTGGATATGCTTGCGGAACAATTATGTTCTTGACTTTGGTAATTTACAATTGTCGAGACTTATGCATTTTTAAATGTAATAATGAAACGTATTTCAAAACGTCTTAATATAATTATCATGCTAGGAACTATACAACAAACAAATGTATACCGGTCGCGGTGGCTCAGTGGTAGAGCTCTCGCCTCGTGATCAGCAGGTCGTGCGTTCGAGCCCCGTGCTCGGCACTCGGCCGCGTCAAACATAAAACGTGAAAATAGGTAGTGATTGCTCCTTCGCCAAGAGCTCGGCATTTAAAAGTGAGAATCACGGGTCTTTCGGATATGACCTTAAAAACGGAGGTCTCGTGTCGCAGCAGGTGTGGCACGCTAAAGAACCCTCACTGCTAAAAGCCATGAGTACTAAGCATAGGTCTAAATTTGCAGCCCTTCACCGGCAATGGTGACGTCTCAATATGAGTGAAATATTCTCGACGGGACGAAAAACAACAAATAATCAACAAACAAACGTACCCTGAGTACTTGTTCTGACACCTATTTGTATCCACATACTGTTGTGCACTAATCCCCCATTGTAGATCATAACACAATATCAATATCAATATTATTGTAACGATCATCATGAATCAATTAGATATTTAACTGAAGTGGAAGAATTAGAAATTTATATCAAAATTAAGGTTTATCTCCCTCAGGCATAGCTCTGATCCTTCGAAGTATTAGGCTCCTGTCTTCAGCACTACATTATCCACCTTTTTAAAGGTTTAATTTCATGTTTCGAATTTTCAACATTTCGGTTTCAGCATCACTGAAGATACATAATTTGTCGAAATGCGCATCTGGTGCATCAAAATTGGTATCGTATATGATTTATATATCCACGTAATCTCAGCTGTCACAATGAAATACTTGTTACAGTTTTCCATTAATATATTCTATTTTGCTTCCTTGTTCAACAAAATATATTTTAATTTCCTTATCAATGTAAACAATAATCACTTGTTATAATTGAAAGAATGTGATCGCACAAGGCGGGGCAAATCCCTTGCTCTGAGAGACAGGATATCTAAAATTTCAAAATGCCAAAAATTCGGTTCTAATGTGAAAAAAGACTAGTCAGTGATCTCAACTACACCAAATTAGATTCTTATATCTAAATTAATTATAGTCTGATTAATAATGGGTGTTAAACATGACTCATATGCAGTTTTGATGATATGTAGATGTAAACTAGTCATTACACATTGAGTTTTGAATATGAGTGGGTCAAGTCGCCATTCTGAAAAAAGGCTTAAATGATAGTGTAACCTCTGTATATCATATTTCATATTTTTCAAAAATGGAGACTGGACCCATTCTGCACAAAAACACTTTGTAAAGAAAAACTTTGGGCATTTACTTTCCTTTTACGGAGTCGAATTTAAACCTTTAAATATTATAAATCACGGTAGCGAAGTAGTTAGCGTGNCTTATTTAACAATAAATAATTTTCATATTTTCTTTTCAATTATAAAGGCGACAGTCAATGATTTTGTAGACAATTTTCACCAGATGTACATGCAAGTCGAAAATACGGCTAGAATAAACCAAAACAAGAATGCCAGTCCCCAATCGTGTGATTGTGTTTTGTGTAAAAAGCCTTAAAGGGCTAAACAAAACGTTGAGCGAATGATTAAATATATTTGCTATAGCAACGCGGGATTGCAGTAGAAAAATGCTCAATAATATGTGATAATTGTTGAATAAGAGTGAGTAAACATCAGAATATAATGAGCGTGTCGAAAGAAAAATCATTAGTAGAGCTGTCTATCATTTCAGGAAGTAGCGGGACATGTGCATTTTGTAGGTCTGTTGTCACAAAAATCTACATTCCTCCATTTAAATTTCAATAAAAATTATATTTAATATCACAAAGATTGAATGACAAGTACCTCATATACCTCGAATACTTTGTCGTCAGAAACACTCTCTTGTCAGGATATAGCGTTAGTGACTGACTGTATCACATACAACTTGAGTTATTTTTCGTTAATTTTCAGTTGTCGTTCCTTTTTAAAAGTCCAGGTAGTAAGCAGGGGATTAGTATTACCTTGTGCGCCCTGTTTCCTTATCATACATATACCGGATACGTAGAGAAAATTAGGGGGAAAACCATAAGACTTACACTAACCCACTTTCAAGACAATACCAACTAGTGATAATTGTGTTGGGATGCCAACGCACAAGTCGCCCAAATGCCCCCAAATCTTTCCAGGGCTGAATTGTACTCGTCAAGACCTTCAATTTGATATGTCATATGATACCCTTCCGAGAACTTTTTCATTTTGCACTTAATGACCCCATAACACCCCCAGGCTATACTCTACTCGTCAAGACCTTCAATTTGATATGTCACATGATACCCTTCGGTCATTTTAAATTTTGCACTCGATGACCCTCCACCCCCTCCACCCCTTGGGTGAACTCTACTCATGTAGACGTTCAATTTGATATGTAACACGATGCCCTTTGGTCATTTTATTCTTTTCCACTTAACGACCCCCAGAACACCTCGGGGGCTAAATCCATCACTTTTAGCCATTTTTGTTTTATTTTGCACTCAATGACCCCCCCCCCTCCCAGTTGAGCTCTACTCATGGAAACATTCAATTTGATATGTCACACGATATCCTTTGGTCAATGTTCTTTATTTTGCACTTAATGACCTAGAACACCCCCGGGGCTGAACTCTGTGCATTTATTGAACCCGGGACACCCCAGGCTGAACTCTAATCGTGGAGACCTTCAATTTGATATATCACACGATACCCTTCGGTGAAGTTGATATTTGGCGCAAATTTTAAAGCATCAGTATGGAGAACTGTATCGTGTAACGCAGTTTCCAATCTGGTGCATGTCAACTTCCTGTTTGACGCAACTTAGAATATTTTTAACATGGACACATCTCCGTCACATTTTTCTCTGGAACCAACAGGCCAGCTTCCTGATATTTAGCACAGAGCATCAGTATGGAGAACTGTATCGTGTAATGCAGTTTCGAAACTGCTGCATGTCCTTTTGTGTTTGACGGAACTTAGAATTTTTTTGACATAAACAAATTTGTCACAAAGTAATGATATAAAATGGCGAGTAACAAAGTATCAAAGGTAATCATAGTCCAAAAAAACACTACAAAATCGAGTGTAGGGCAACACGAACCTTCGACAAACGCGAAGGTAGGATCAGGTGCCATGGAGAAGTAAGCATCCTCTGCTGACCGGTCACAGCCGCCGTGAGCCCGTAGTCGAAATAAAGCAAACGGGATTACCCGTAGTCAAATCTAGTAGGAAAATGACAGTCTAACAAAGGGTATGAAACAATAAGTCAACATATGACTTAGTGAATACTTTGAAATTGCAAAACAAAGTCATTATAGCGATCGAAGAATTTGCGAATGATGACTTTAAACGAGATTCGTTATAACCCTGCGACATCACTTTTTTGTCATTTTAAAAAATCCCATACGCATAGCATGCTCTTGCGGATCGAATCAACTGGGAGATATACACACCATAAGCAGGTGAATATGGTATATTACTACATAGAAAGGGAACGTTGACGATTGTAAAGTTAAAGTCATCACGCTTATCATATAATGTAGTTGTCAGTCTGCCATTAGAGTCAATGTTAAGTAAAATATCCAAATATGAAGCAGATATGTCAGAGTTTGTGGTGTCCTTTATAACGAGTTATTCGGGATATATCAAATGGACATAATTGTGAAAATTATGATTGTTAATTGATAGCACATCATCTATATACCTATATGTAAGGTTGAAGGACACGGCAAGTTTTTGTTTTTTATCCCGTAACAGTTTTTGTACAAATTCTGCTTCATATGAATAAAAATAAGTCTGCCAATAAGGGGGCACAATTAGTGCCCATAGGAATATCAACGGATTGTAGGAATATCATGCTTGAAATTTAATACTAAACATGATGAACACTTTATCTTAAACATACAAGATCTAAAGTTATAAAGCACTTGATAATCATTAATAGTAATATAAAGGCAAAGATAAGGAACAATTATCAATCTCATAAGTCCCAAATAGAATACAAAACAAGAGTTTGGCAAACACGAACCTCTGGACACACCAAAGGTGGGATCAGGTGCCAATATACTATGCTGAATATACATATAAGAAATTAGAAAACCTATAGGCCTAGGCCTAAAACTCATCAATTCCTAAATTTCAGTTTTGTATGTATAGAGAAATTTGTTTACCCTAAAAATAATTCTTCTACAGCAGATGCACATTGTAGTAATAATGACTAAACAATCACGTTGTATCTGGTTTATTTTAAAGTTACTACATTGTAAAATTAGCATAGTCTATACCAAATACTCTCTTGTCGAGAAATTCATAGACAATGAGAATTGAAAGCGTATATATTCTAAAACCCACAAAGATCGAAATATGTAAGACTAATGTTATATAATTTTCAATATCTACCATAATAGTTTCTCTTCATTCGGCTTTTCGAGCTCTCACTGCTTTGGTTCCGCGATTACCTGTACTTCTATGATGGCTGCTGTCCCACGGCGTTTTATTGCATTCCACGTACAAAACATGTATGTTGATATTTTGTTAACATACTACTACTCGATAAATTAAAGTTATTCATTTACTAATTGATAAAATTTACATATGCTGGCAAATGCATTTGGGTAGCTAATGCAACGTCAAGCGAATTATTTTCTGAAGCATTTCAACAAGTGTTCGCAAGCAATCAGAAGGAGGTTTTGATATTTCTATTAGAAAACGTTTATAGAAGGATCAAAGAACGAGAATCTCCTCACAAATACATTTGGACTCAAAACATATCTACAATAATAGTATTCGTTCAATAATCTTAACCTTTACGTTTGATTTAAGAAAAACATCCGATAAGAATACCTTTATGCGATATTTCATTGCTGACAGTTTAATGTTTGAAATATTTTCAATTCTTTATCATAATCTAATCAATTGATGCTTATCAAAGTTAATATTCAATAATTTCAATCGTTTCTAACTAGACTGTAAGGTCTCGAGTTTCTTGCACTAAGTTGATCGCTGGTGGAGTGTCTTAAACTTCCTTGTACATCTCCTCTATTAGAAGTGTTTGTGCTGTTTTTACTTTCTTTATCCACCAATACATGCTGGTCACGTATAATGGCCGTACTGTACTGGTCTCCTGGGATATCCACTGATGTAAATTTAGGAAAAATGATTCGATGGTATTTATTTGTCATTTGTTTTTCATACTCTTTAATTAGCGTGTATTTTTGGACATCTTCTCCACATTTCTCTGTCAAACTCGAGAAGTGAATCATCTGTATTTTCTGTGATCCCTGTCGATTAGTTGACATATCCATAACGTTCTGTACGTCATACATTCTCTGTCTTTTTCTTCTGAAAAAAATTATATAGATATACACCTAGTAGAATTCTGCTTAATATTCTTCTTTCCAACCTCTACGTTTTAATTCAAACAATATATTGAAAACTATGCTTTGCCTTTCTATATGCCTATCATTGAGTCAAATGTTGTCTGATGTGTTTCATAGCCATTGTTGGCCGTTTTTCACACACTGATTTGACTTCGGACTGTTCCTTTACCTGATCAAGACTATGGACTCACGGCGGATGTGACGTTCAATCGGGGATGCTTACTCCTCCTAGGCACCTGATCCCACCTCTGGTGTGTCCAGGGGTCCGTGATTGCCCAAGTCTTGTTTTTGCATTCTATTTAGGACTTACGAAATTGATCACTGTTTCGTTATCTTTGCCTTTCGCATATTAGTATTGCATACTCACCTACACAGGTATAATGTAAAACACAGGGTGAAACATAAAATGTGCAGTATAATCATCCCCGCTATCAACTGCTCCATACTTGTGTATTCTTCTTTGTTTCCAGTCACATTTTCCACTATTGATAACGAAAATAGGAATCATAATGGACAATGATTAGAAAAACAGTTAATTATAATTTACTTTCATTTCTGCAGGAATGTCTAGCAATTGATAGAAGTACTACATGTATATTTATCTTTATCTTTCCGATTGTGACGCATTCATGAGGATATAGCTATCATTACAACTTATGACTAAAGGGTGAAAATACAAAAAGACTGCAAATATAAATATTTCAAAATGTCATTTTCAGCTTAAATTTCAATCCAGGTTCAAACATCGCAATGCAAGCAAATCAACTCCCCTGAATGACTTGCTGAACTTAGTTGTACGTCTATTTACATGTACATCCCCTATACCTCCGATAAATGGATCGCAAGATTCTGTTTCATTACTGTTACGTCTCTCTTTACACCATTTCCCAAAATATCCACGTAAATATTCCATTCTGCAATCCTTTCCAAAGACTCCTACACATTCTAGATATTTAAAATGCCCAGCTATCAATATATAAGTGGCGAAGTAAACAGTGTGTGTTAAACGTTATAGTAGTCCCCAAAAACATATATACAAAATCGAGTGTAGGGCAACACGGACCTTCAACAAAAGCGAAGGCAGGATTAGGTGTCATGGAGGAGTAAGCATCCTCTGCTGACCGGTCACACCCGCCGTGAGCCCAACGTCGAAACAAAGTAAACGGGGTTACCCGTAGTAAAGTCTAGTAGTAGGAAAATGACTAACAAAGGGTATGAAACAAATCAGTCGCAATATGACTTAGTGATTATTTGTAATCGCAAACAAGGTCATTATAGCAACTGTAGAATTTGCGAAATGATGACTTTAAACGCGATTCGTTATAACCCTGCAATATCAACTTTTTTGTTAGTTGTTACATATTCCTCATGTCTATATATCTAATTCATTTAACATTTCAGGTTTACGAAACACAGAAACGTGGACGGTACCACTTTTATGATAAATATAAATAAATTTCAATGAATAATGATAAACAAAATATCTTGCAGCAAGATAAATGGTATGCACTTTTAAATATATGTTTTCAAATTTTCATCAATCTAATTAAAATTAGATCCTTTGGTCCACTTCCATGCTATCGCTACTCCCACGCAAAAACAACAAAATCAATGAGCTGGGAGATTTAAATTTAATTAGATTGAATTTTCGTTGCCTTTGGATTGCTGTTGGTTTATTTCATACAAAATAAATTTCCTGCCACGTGTTTGTACTGACTTTAGAGATGGTCACCTATACATATCTTTGGAAGATATAGTAAAGAAAAAATTATAACTGTTTTATGGGTTTCAAGGGGTTGGTCTCTGATACAGTGTTGACAAGATAATTCACACAACTCACCTCTATCCATACATCCCACATATCTGTCACAAACTTGATTTTCTGTACAGTTACAAGGCCCTCTACAGCGATATCCGTAAGTATTTTGTCCACATGGTGTCGAGCAGTTCTCTCCGAATGCTCCAAAGCATTCTACATGTACATGTATATATACAATTCTTCATGCAGATACTTTTTTAGAGAAAAGAAACTGTTGTTATATTCAAAAAATGTTTAGAAGTTAGATGTTTGTCTCAGTTAAAATTTAGATTTTCGAAATAAGCACTTTTTCCATTTTGCCAGAGATATCGAAATTTCCTATCCTTACTTGGACATTAATAATAAGATTGTCACTATGAAGGCAAAGTTTTAAACCTTATAAAGATATTCCATAGTAAGCCATACCTTTGCAACTCTCGCTCAACAAATAATAACCTGCACAACATCTTACTGTGCCACTGAATAAAGAAAAATAGTTTTAAACGATTTTAATCAACATCCTATGCGTTCTTGATCTAGTCTTGATAGAATTGAAAAATATAACGTTTGAAAGTTGACAGTAACATAAAAAAGAGAAGCTGAAAAGGCTCTTATACTACTGTTGTTAAAATCGCCATTTCCAATACTCTTTCTCGCAGTGTCAATATCGCTTTCAAGAATGAGTGATGATGAAAGGGATGCGATTACATAATTCAAAGTTATCTATTGAAAAATTATTTTATTCCACATTTCAAGTTTTCCTTGGTACATAAGTCTAATTAACTTGAAGCTTTTAAACGTTAATTAATCCAATATTAAAAAAAGAAACACATACTCTTTGTATCTACACTTCTTATTTCCCAACGATTCCTGTGCACAAATGTCCGACAGTAAATGATAACTCAGCATCAACATCAGTAGTGTTTGAGGTACCATAGTGAATTATTTAGCTGTCTATGAAATCTACAATGTCAAAAAGAGCTTTAAATAAATATTACTTTATTAATATATTACATGTACGTTATGTTTCCTTGTTTCGCTGAAACTAATGATTTCCCTCTTCTAATTACTTTGACTAAAATATACTTGATTGTATGATATTTTGATATTCATGTCGCGGTTTTATTAGTTCTGGTTGAGCATAGATTTTCATCAGTTTCAAGATTTTTAAAAAGTATATCATTGCTGGAGGAGATGGAAAATGATTTAAAATACCGAGATAGTGGACTTATTGAATCAATTGTAGAGTTTAAATACATGTACAAAGTGTGATGAGCTCCAGAGTTAGCATACGATAAATTAATTTGTATCAAACAATGTAGGTTTTGCCGAGAATCGCGGGGTTTCGGGACATGGACAATGCAAATAATGACTGTAGAGGTAATTTGAACTTTGATTGTGACATTTTATTCGATACGCAAGGGCATGCCATGCGTATGATGATTTTTTAAAGCGAGGCCAACTACTAACCAAAAAGTTGATGTTGCAGGGTTATAACAAATCTCGTTTAAAGTCATCATTTCGCAAATTCTACGGTCGCTATAATGACCTTGTTTGCGATTACAAATTATCACTAAATCATATGTTGACTGATTTGTTTCATACCCTTTGTTAGACTGTCATTTTCATACTAGATTTGACGACGGGTAACCCCGTTTACTTTGTTTCGACTACAGGCTCACGGCGGGTGTGACCGGTCAGCAGAGGATGTTTACTCCTCCATGGCACCTGATCCTGCCTTCGCTTTCGTCGAAGGTCCGTGTTGCCTTACACTCGATTCTGTATGTGTTTTTTGGACTATGACTACGTTTGATACTTTGTTACTTTGCCATTTTATATTCCACTGCAGGATGTGGATTTTATTTTCTGCAATTTAGTTTATACATTTGTAACATACAAATGTAAAATGAAAATCTCATGCACAGAATACTAAAATAAAGTTAATAACGTAGTGGACCCGTGCGCATATTTCAAATGATTAATGATCCAAGCAAGAAATGTGCATACATGTACATATGTACATGTAAAGACAAAGAAAACGAGCAGTGATCTATCTCCTAAGTCCCAAATAGAATACAAAAATTACGGGTTGGACAAACACGAACACCTCGACACACCAGGGGTGGGATCAGGTGCCTAGGAGGAGTAAGTATCCCCTGTTGACCGGAAACACCCGCCGTGAGCCAGTTGTCTTGATCAGATAAACATAGCAGTTTGTAATCAAATCAGTGCATGGAAGACGGCTTAACAATTGTTATGAAACACATAAGACTGCATTTGACCCAATGGCAGGTCATACTGGCAAACTAGATCGTTATAACGACCATAGAATTTGCGAAATGCTGTATTTAAACGTGACTGCTGAAAACCATGAACAACAACTTTTAAAGAACTGACAGTTATGATGACGTCAACAAAAATACAGGATTTATAAAATCCGAAGTAAAATGGGAGGAAGGAGCAAGTTGACCTGGGCTATGACTTCGACGATTTTAAAAATAAGGCTCAAGGAAAAAGATTGTCTCTGCATAAAATATAAAACTGATTTCACAAGGATTCAATAAATTGCATTTACAGTTGTGAAAATGAAATTGATCAGAATGATTCAATTAATACTTTTGAAAAATCAACTTTTGATACATTACTTACATATATCAAAAGTCCCCCCCCATTGATCCTGGATATAAAATGAATAGTGCTCAGCTTTAAGAAAGTAGAAGAATGTCTACTTCATTACTGAATTCATCATAGCATATTCATGAAAATCCAGGTATAACAATCGGTGACGAATCTTGTAATCCCAAAAAGAATACAAGAGATGGACAAACATGGAGTACTGGATACACCTGAGATGAGACAAGGTGCACAGGAGGAGTAAACATCCCCTGTTGGCCGTTTACAACAGTCGTGAGTCCATTGTATTGATGAGGTAAACGGAGTAATCCGTATTCAAAATCAGTGTATAAAAACGGCTTTACAATTGCAATGAAACTAGTCAGACAGCGTTTGACCCAATGGTAGGATGTATGGGCAAACTAGGTCGTTATAACAACCATAGAATTAAAGAAATGCTGACGTTGATCGTGACTGTTGAAAACCCTGCATTATTAATTTGTTTCTAAGTAGCGTGCTTCGATTTAAAACATAACCATACGCAAAGCAATCTGTTGCATATCGAATTAGTTGAAATTATAAACACTACATGCAGGTGATGAATGTTGCTTCATAAATATGGGAAGAAGACGATGGAGAAATGAAATTGAACCATTTGTCACAAAGTTGAGTTGATAGTTTTTCCGTTAATGGCTATGCTGAGTAAAATATCGTCAGAAGTATAAAACAATATATGGATGACTCTATGGCGTCTTTTATTTTTAGTTCTCTGGGTTATATGAAATCGACATGTGAATGAAAATTATTATTAATACTAGTAGGTAAAATATAGTCGATATATTGAATCAAAGGCCACCGCTAGATATTTTTTCTTTTGATATATCCTGAGGAACTCGAAATAAAGGACACCACAGAATCTGATATATCTGCTCCATATTTGGATATTTAACTTAATTGGTACCGTATATGATTTATATTAATATTGACTATAATGGCAGACTGACCACTACATAATATGATAAGCGTGTCAACTTTCCTTTACTATATAGTAATATACCACTATCACGTGCTTTATTTTGTGTATGTCTCCCAGTTGATTCGATACGAAGAACATGCTATGCGTATGAGGACATTTTAAAGCGAGGCCAACTACTAATAAAAAAAGTGTTTGCTTTTTTCAGGTTTATAAGATTTTATTTCCCAGACCTATCACTTAACATTAACAAAAATAGCCTATCATTATAGAAAAAAAGTGTGGAAAGCTGCCAGGGATGGGCCCTGACTAAGCTCCACCTAAATACATATAACAATATGATTTCCTATTACATCACACAGGATGTATAAGATAAAAAAAAGAAAGAAAAAAATAAAGATTGATACATGTGGCAAATGAAGAAAGACAATATATAAAGAAAACGTAAAATTGTTTAACATCTACCAAAGGGTCACTTTACACCTTCAACTGTCCACTTAGACCCTCAGGGTAGTACATCAAAAGGGAAGGCAGTCCCTTTCCCTTTATTTTACATGAATGGATTATACCCTTTAAACACAGAAGTTTCAACCCGGGTGAGGTTGAACTTTTACAATCATTTGAAATCATTACAAAATACATTCATAAACTATAAAGCAGTAACTAAAATATGTATATTTCAATATGTATAATCATAGTGTATTAGATATTTTTTCAAATAAAGATATTTATTGAGAACAAGATGTCTTCATTAAAACATAATATTGATTAAGCAATGAATGTTTTATATGTTTTCGTATATCGCCAATTGACTCTCTATTGTTATCAAGTCTACAAAACATTTTATACTGATATATTCTATATGCAATAAAAGAAATTATATTGTTTTAAAAAAATCGTCTTGTCATTTAATTCATCATAAAATCCTAATATGATATTTTTCCAAGATACATCAAATTTAAGACAGTCACGAACACTTTTCCAGATTTCCTTTACATTTTCGCACAAAAAAATAAGATGCTCATTACTTTCATTATTACTTTGACAAGATAAACAGTTTTTTTCAATATTACTATTCCACTTGCTAAGTAAGTATCTGTTAGCTAACAAGTTATTAGATAATTTGGAATTAAATTCAGCAACTTTTCTATCATACATTTTACTGATTTTTTGTGTGTAGAATAAGGGCCATGAAGATTTACTCTGTATATGAAAATTTCTTGCAATAAACGATCGGTGATGAGGTGTCTCAAATTTTTTATCACGTAATATACCATAGAAAAAACTGCACTTGTATTCAGTGGGTTTCACAAAGTGATTTCTGTAAAAATATATCCTATGGTGGCTTTCATTGACATATGTCATATTCCGTACATATATTTCTTAACAGTATTTCACCATATTATATTCACATAACCAATTTCCCATCAAAGCTAAATCTAACATGAACCATTGTGTTGATTTCAAACCATTTTCATCAACAATATCTTTAACATACAATAAACCACTTTTTATCCAGTTTGTAAAGCAAATTGTATTTCCTTTATATGACATGAATACAAAAAGGCGAAGTTAACATTGTGTTCAAACGTAAGTCATAATCCAAAAAAATTTATTCAAAAATCGAGTGTAGGCAACACGGACCTCCGACAAGACCGAAGGTAGGATCAGGTGCCATTGGAGAGTAAGCATCCTCTGCTGACCGGTACACAGCCGCCGTGAACCCTCAGGTCGAAATAAAGTAAACGGATTACCCTAGTCAAATCTAATAGTAAAAATGACAGTCTAACGAAGGGTATTGAAACAAATCAGTCAAACATATGACTTAGTGATAATTTTTAATCGCAATCAAGGTCATTATAGCGACCGTAGAATTTGCGAAATGATGACTTTAAACGAGATTCATTATAACCCTGCAGCAGTCAACTTTTTGTTGTTAGTAGTTGGCCCTCGCTTGTAAAAGTCCTCATACGCATAGCATGCTCTTGCGTATCGAATCGAACTGGGTATATACACACCATAAGCAGGTAATAGTGGTATATTACTACAATAGAAAGGGAAAGTTGTCAATTGCAAAGTTAAAGTCATCACCGCTTATCATATAATTTTAGTTGTCAGTCTGTCAATTAGAGTCAAATGTTAAGTAAAATATCCAAATATGAAGCAAATATGTCAGATTCTGTGGTTTTCCTTTATATCGAGTTCTTCGGGATGTATCAAAATGGACATAATTGTGCAAATTATGATTGTTAATTGATAACACATCATCTATATTACTATATGTAAGTTGAAGGACACGGCAAGTTTTTTGTTTTATCCCGTAAACAGTTTCTGTACAAATTCTGCTTCATATAAATATAAAAATATGTATTGTTCCACAGGGGTTGTGATAAAAATTCCTCAGTTGAAAATATTTTGGCTTGATGAGATTTACATTCATTAAAAGAAATAAATATCTTCTAGGTAAAACAGAGGTAATTTATGCACAATGGTATAATTTTTGATAACTTCAATTCATTTGTATAGGTAAGATAAGGTAAAATTCACACCAATTTGTCTACACAAAGAATCAAGGAAATACTTCAATTTCCCTTTACAGGTTAGTATTTTTATCTATCCAAGAAGCTTTGATTGCTTTTAGTTTACATTCAATATCAACAATACTAATACCACCTTGTTTTATTTGCTCCGATCATTGTATTTCTATTAATTCTATCTTTTTTATTCCATAGAAATGAAAAAAAAATATTTTTCGCATGTGTTTTATTTCTTTTTGTCGCGGTAAAATTAAAATAGATGCTACATATACAAGTTTGGATATCGCAAGAATGTTCATAATACAACATTTTCCAAGGAGAGTAAGATTTCTAGTTTTCCAGGATTTGAAAAGTTTTTTCCATATCTGATATGCATCTTATCCAGTTATTTTTGTAACATAATTCTTTATCATGACCAATAAAAACACCGAGAGTTTTGATACAAGATGTATTAATTCTTATATCAAAAGTGTTAATGTTTCGTGTTCCATACCACCAAGAAGTATGAATTCCGTTTTAGAAACATTTAGTTTCCTACCAGATACCTTACTGAAAGATTTGATTTTTTTGAGAGCGAGTTTTAATGATAATTCATCTTTCAATGGTAAAGTGCAATCATCTGCGTGTTGGATTAATTTTATATCATCTTTGACATCTTTATCTTTTGAAAAGTTAAATCCCCTTACTTCTTTATTCCTCTAATCTGAATAGCCAAAATTTCAATTACAAACAAAATATCATCGAAAGATAGGACACCCTGACGTGATTCCTCGATTCATTTGACATGTTTTTGACATCCACCCATTATTTTTTTAATCTAAAGATAGGTTCTTTTATATATATTTACCCATTTATAAAATTATCACCAAAATTAAATGATTTAAGAACTTTGAACATAAATTCCACTCCCAGAATCAAATGCTTTTTGAAAATCAAGAAATAAAAAGAATACCATCAATATTATTTTCTTCGCAATATTAAAAAACATATCTACTATAATCCTTGCATTTATTCCTATAGATCTACCTTTAATGGAAGCTGACTGATCATTTGCTATTAACTTAATCTATTATTTTTTGTAGCCTCTTCGCCAAAGTAAAAGCAATGATTTTATAGTCTGTGTTTGTAAGACTTATGGGTCTGTAGTTACCAAAGAGTTCTTTAACGCCCTTTTTATGTATAAAAGATAAAACAGTCCCTCTTTGTGTAAAGGTTAAACATTCTTCATACAACGATTTATCAACCGGAGAAAAAAGTTATATTTGAGTTTCTCCCAAAATGCCTTATAAAACTCAGAGGGGAGACCGTCTAACCCAGGACTCTTATTACTCTTCATGTTGAATAAAGCACAACGGCATTCTTCCATTGTGAGTGGAGATTCTAAGAAAATTTTATCATCACCAGATATAATTTTTTCAAAATTTATATTTGATAAAAAGTCTGAAATTTCTGAATCTTCTACATTTGTAGAACTATATAATTTCTGGTAAAACGCATACGTGCTATCAAGTATATCATTATTATTTGTCAAAACAGAATTATTTTCATTCTTTAATTGTTTAATTGTATTTGAAGCTTGTCTTTGTGACTCCAGTCTTTAAAAATACAAAGAATTATTTTCCCCTCGTTCTGTCCAGTTCGCCCTTGATCTTATCTGAGCTCCTTTAGACTTATTATCGATCAGTACTGCAAGTTCGGATTCTAAATTTTGTTTTAAATTCATATCAATATCTATAAAGTCTTTTCCTTCTATTTTTGATATCCTGTTTTCTAAATCAGAAATAAGATGTTTGGTGGTTTTATTCAATTTGGGTGAATAATCAATAACAACTAATAAAAAAGTTGATAATGCAGGGTTATAACAATTCTCGTTGAAAGTCTTCATTTCGCAAATTCTGCCGTCGCAATAATGATTATAGATCACTAAGTCATATGCTGACTAACTTGTTTCCTACCTTTTGTTAGACTGTCATTTTTCGTACTAGATTTGACAACGGATAATCCTGTTTAGTTTATTTTGACCAAGGGCTCACGGTGGGTGTGACCAGTCAGCAGATGATGCTTACTTCTCCATGCCACCTGATCATGCCTTTGCTTTTATGGGGGTGGGGGTGTTAAAGGTGTTATGATTACGGATTTATGTAGAAGCTTTTGAATAAATGCTACAAAATAAGAATATAAAATCAGATTAGCTAAAAAAGGAAATTCTAACAAACTGTTGGAAGATCTGATATCCAAAACACACAAAGATGTTGTTAATGATGAACTCCTGGATTGGTTTGAAATCAACTTCGAAGAACTTGTGCGTAGAATCAGAGTGACGTTTAACAAAGTAATTCATAATGATTGACTGCTAGATTTTCCATTTCTGTTAAAGCAATTATTGTGTATCATGTTAAAATGTAGTCTTTAATTCATCGTGAGGAATGCTGGAAAAAGTGTTGAAAATCGTATGTTTGATATTGTTGATTTGAGAAAAGTTCTGGAATTTCAAATTTACTACAAGTTGTTTAGAGTTTTTCAGAATCTATCTTTTATTTATAGCCATTCTTCAATATATTGTTGTTTGTTTGGCGTTTTCTCCTTCCATCTGTCAATATTTTTATGAGGAGTTTAGTGAGAACGTTTTAGAGTAGTACTAGTTCACAAGCTGTCAATATTTTATGAGGAGTTTAGTGGAACGTTTAAGTGTACTAGTTCACAGCTCGTCAATATTTTATTGAGGAGTTTAGTGGACGTTAGAGTGTACTAGTTCACAGCTGTCATATTTTTATGAGGAGTTTAGTGGAACGTTTAGAGTGTACTAGTTCACAGTCTGTCAATATTTTTATGAGGAGTTTAGTGGAACGTTTAGGAGTGTACTAGTTCCACAGCTGTCAATATTTTATGAGGGATTTATGGAACGTTTAGAGATGTACTAGTTCACAGCTGTCAATTATTTTTATGAGGAGTTTAGTGGAACGTTTAGAGTGTACTAGTTCACAGCTGTCAATATTTTTTATGAGAGTTTAAGTGGAACGTTTAGAGTGTACTAGTTCACAGCTGTCAATATTTTATGAGAGTTTTTAGTGGAACGTTTAGAGTGTACTAGTTCTAGCTATGTTTCTGTGCAATGTCTGGTACATTAAATTTGACAGAGTCTGGGTAAAAAAACCGGCGATTTAAAGCTATATATTTAGTGCTTTGGATGCAATGGATAATATGACAAACAATGACGGGCGGAAAATCTGTTTATCTATAGTTTTTTTTTTGCCATAAGGGCATCGAAAAACGCCCCCTCCCCTGTTGACACTTAACAAAGGAATGATTTGGATTGACCTCATTCATTAATATGTACTTGTATGTAGATGGAATCCGTGTAGCAGTCGTGCTTTAATGCTGAATAGAGATTTCGCCAAGTTACGTATTTTAAAAGAAACGGGATATAAAGCATTCAACTTTCTTTTATGACAAAAATATGACTGCACAAATACACAAAGGAATTGTGTTACTAGTATACAATTATAATGGAAGGATGAAACATCTTTTAATAATAAGACGTCCATTGAATCACACGAACTGCACCGTACAATTGCAGATTTATTATATAATATATATATATATATAGTCAAAGTCTACTGAAGCATTTTAAAACAACTTTATAAATGCTCTATGAGGGCATCTTTGTCATAATTGTCTTTTGAGGATTTAGCGTTACATTTGCGAATGATATTCATGTACGGTTTCTCTAAAACTGCCATTATGTCAGAACAGGATTTCGAAATTCGCCGTAGACGCTTTGCATTCTGGGATACACTGACGTAGCAATCGTCATACGGGAACTCGGACAATGTGACGAATGTGTTATCCCTTTCAGAGCATGCGTCGATGGTATTATATTGTTCTTCATGCGTGGTTTTCTTCGAAACCTTCTCGTCGTTAAAAGGTTTATCGTACTCTGTAGAATTGATTCTGCACTGCCCAGTGTCACGTGATCCACTGTTTCCGGCATGGACAATCAATTTTGATTCTCGAACATCATCATATGTTTCTGTATACCCTTCCTCCATACCAGGAACCGAAAGCATATTCACTTGAAACCCTGTAAATAATTAAACATGTGCACCATCAAATGATGGTTCCTCATTTCAGTCTTGAATATTGCAATGCCTTTTCCCGGTTTACTACAAAATGTACGATGTTATATACAACAAAACGAATTACTTACACACAACTAAAAAGAAAAAGAAACAAAACGAGTCAATATTTTACCTGTGGTGTTTTTATCACTGGGTCCTATTTTTCTCTGTATATGTATCCGCCTAGAATGATAATGCACTTTTCAGAAATCTCGCCTGTACATGTACATCATAACTGATCAAACTTGCAATAGCAATTTAACCAAAAACATGCAGATGAAAAAGCACATGCATTAAGTCTCACCATCTCCAAAACATGACACCAACAAACACCAAGGACATTGAGATGCCGAGCGATCCAAGACCAATTAGCAAGGCCAGTATGGTGTCTGGATGTTCTACATCATCTCTATCTCCATCTACAAGTGCACCACGGAATTCTACAGAAGATTCCAGGAAAATATGTGCTAACAGATTTCTGGGGATTTTTTGTACCATTACCTTTTTCCTTATAAGTAGAATTTGTTCTTCTATGACATCTTAAAAAAATCCAAAACGTGTATCTTCCATCTGAACGTTTGTGATAGATAATTTTACATTATCGTGTCATTCAAGTTTAATGGGCGAAAACGCATTTTAGGGACCATTAATCTATACTACATACATGTATATATGTACACAATTTAAACTAGATATCATAGAGTTTGGAATTAAAACTGCAGGCCTTGTCGGTCACCAAATATTAGTCAAAAGTATCGCTAGCCCCAGGTATTGGACATTATTGTTTTGACGATATCGACTCACCCTTGACTTGGAACCTGTACACATGTACTTCTGGATTTGTGAAATTCACAATTTTTACATAGTACACCCCTTTCTACTTTTCCAAAACTTTCATTTAGGTTTTGATATATCGTCAGCGAAATCGAAAAATTCTTTACAAATCATAAAGGCAATTAATCATTATGACCATATTTTGATCCTGCCTTATTACCAATCCTCTATCCCCGGGATCTACAAATTTTCGATTTTTGGTAAAAAGGACTACCTGTGCCTTTTGAATACCCATTAAACTTCAATTTATATTAGTATAAATAGCGTTAAAGATGTTACATCAATGTTTTACACACAAGTAAGCTATAAGATTTACATATTTTGCAAAAGCCTTTCTGCTGTACATGACTATGCATTCAGTTTTTCTCTTCTTAGAGATGTACGGTGGAGAAGATTTTATCTCTGAGAGCTTTTGTCCTTCCCTGTAGGAGTCATTGCAAAAACAATATCTTTTCAATTACATGTATTTGTAATCAGACTTTCATCCATACGAATCTTTGCGTTTATAATGTAAATTACAACTGTTACAAATCAAATAATCTGACCTTAAAGCCTCAAAATCTTTGTTGTAGTGTTGAATCGATCTTTACAAGACATTTTACACAGACTTACCTCTGTCTATACACCCCGTGTATTTGTCACAAACTTGATTCTGGACACAATGACAGGCCCTTCTACAGCGATATCCGTAAGTATTTAGTCCACAAGGCATCGTGCAGTTCTCCCCGTACGCTCCCAAACATTCTAAAGCTTTAAATGGAGGAAAATCTTAAAAGATTGCTCGATGAAAATTGAACCAGTTGCTCTATTTAAGCAATCTAATATGTTGATCAATTCGAGATTGGCATATTTTTGCATTGGATTATTACACGTCAAAGTAAAATGTTACGAAATTATCAACTTGAAAACAGCGATACTGATAAAATACATGAAATGTAATATAACCTATCATGTAAAGGCAAAGATAACGACAAGAACTCGAGACGTCCTTAAATAGAATACAAAAAGCAGGAGTTGGGCAATCCCCACTGGCCCCTAACGCACCAGAGTGGATCAGGTGCCTAGGGGAGTAAGCATCCCTGTTGACCACCACACCCGCCGTAAGCCCAAAGTCTTGATCAGGTAAACGGAAACATCCGTAGCAATCAGTGTTGTGAAAAACGCTTTAGCATAGTGTTATAAACAACATCAGCAGCATAAATTATCCATACCTCTACATTTCCCATCCAGCAAAAGAAAAAAACCCGGACAGCATTCCGATGACCATGAACAGGGAAAATAAAAGAAACAATTGCCAATCCAACATATCACTACTGAACGGAAAATGTACTGAGAGTCTTTTTTTGCTGATAATTACTGTTATTGTGATCGAGTTTCAACAGAAGTGAAAATTCTAGGATATAAGAGCTGACAGTATCGCACGAAAAAAAACCCCGTGTTCTAATGATCGTTCAGGATCATCTTGACCTTTTTAAATGACCTTGAACTTCATGGCTCATATGTATGGAACTGACCTTTCACCGAGCATGACTTAGATACTCAAAGCTAAAGTTGCAGACAAACATATTAAAATCAATTTGTATCTTGGAAGCATACCAGTATTCGTAAAGCAAAGCATTGTAAGACATAGCTCTCGTATCACTCAAATTTGATAGTTAAATCTATTGTGATCTAATGAAATTATAGTATTCAATTTGAATTTTTATTTAAAACCATAGTTTTATAGATTTTCAAATCTCAATATGTTCTCGAAATATTTGTTTAAATATATGCATGAAACTCTAAGCATAACTATCGATTATAACCAAAAGAATGATAATAATATATTTTAAAAACAAACGAAAAGTTCCAAACAAAAACCACGTACTCTTTGTTAGCACACGTGTTGTTTCCCACCAATTCCTGTGCACAAATGTCCAACTGTAAATGATAACTCAGCATCAACATTAGTATTGTTTGAGAAACCATGATCAATCATTCAGCACGAGCTGTGAAATCTGTAAATAACATTGTACAAATAATACTTCACTAATATAAAGCCGTTATGCTTCCTTGTTCAACGAAAATGTGATCCTTGCTACGTTATCATTTGACTGAAGAAATAAATTCAAGTTTTGAACATTCAAGAAAGTATGAATTGCGTAAAAGTCGGTGGTGGGTTTTATTTTTATCCGGGTACCATGTAGCGTCACCTTGGCCCGGCTATAGGATTGCCGGTCTGTGTGTAGTAATCCGGAAATGACCCCCAACAACCGCCAACATAAACTTACACTCTTCATAACAAATCATGGTAGGTTGTTTTTGAATGCAAAATGCATGACTCTTTGATATTTTAAACCAAGTTTTGATATTCAAAACATTTGAAAGTGAAGGACTTTTGGACTATTAATTGTAGCGGACAGTATAAGAGAAAACTTCTCTCGCTAGATTGTCTGGCAATGTCACAGTGTCTACGTGTATCTTGATCACGCAAGTTAAGCATTGGCGAGCGTGGTCAGCACCTAAATTGGTGACCGTTACACGTAACAAATTGGTGACAGCGCTGCTACTCTTGTGTTTGGTGGATTCTCTGCGGAGCACTGGGTCTTCAAAGGGTTCATTTACGGGCATGGTTTCGTCTGGGGACGAAAGTGGTTGTCGTCGGGAACGCCAAATGTTGAAAAACTGCGTAAGATACAGACAGAACCCATGGTAAGATTCTGGACCAAGCTTCCTTGAACGGGGGAAAGTGTAGCGGACAATACACTTTATTTTAGATTTCTGGTTATTTCCATGACCGACGAAAACCTCGGATTTTATATCAGAATGGTTCATAAATTGTTATGAAAGTAAAATTGAAACGATGATTGGTACAGATACTGTTATACAGCTGATTAACTGGAAATCAGAACAACATGGCCGCCAATGCTCAGGGACGTATCGTACGGTACCACGCCCGATTGAAACTAAATAGAACCTGGGAGCCTTGTCCTTTTCGCTTCTTAATGAAATATATGATTGAGTTTTATGAGGAAATGAGTAATGAAATAAATGTAAACCACGAATATTGTTGATTGATGTTCAAAAGTGCACATGGTGAATTAAAGGGGGAAGTGTTTAGTGTTTCAAGAAATTGAATTTATCAATAATATTAGTAAAAGTTCTGAATAAAGAGTTTCATAAATATGTATAAATTGAAATATCAAAAACTGTTATCAATGCGTTTCATTATTATTCATTATTCAACGAATATTATGAATTCACAACTTTAAACGAAGTTTATACATGTACAACAAGTACTCCCCCAAGTGGCAGTGTGTAAAATATAGAAGCAAATCATTTTGGGGTTTCTAGATATGAATTCTATAATAGGATAGATAGTAACAGGTTATTTTGGTTTGAACATGCAGCGACTTCAAATGTTTTAAATTTTGTATATTTTGATTGCTGCTTTGCGTTAAATCTCAGTCTGCAAGACAAATTTACAGTCAGTACATCCAGTCCTACAAATGACATCGCCATCATCATGTAACACTGATCCGGGGTATGCCTTTCAATTAGAACACCGATGTTTCTGCAATTTTTTTTTTACATTCAAAATCAAATGATTGTATATTTGCTCCATTTGTCTATCTTCATGCTGGTGCGAGTACATTTTAGAAATCAATGCTCAGCTTCAATATAGCTGCCTAATTAAAAATGGCCGGAGTTAAAGGGCATGGACAAACTATAGGGGACAAGAGTATGTAAATGTTGGCAATTTCTGTATGTTTCTTTGGAAATAGAATAGATCTAAAATGGTTACTTTTAGCAGCCGATTTGATGCTTTGCATCAAAATTATCTTGTTGAGTGATTGTACCGGTATGTACAAATTGCACTTTAATGTCCCACTCTGAAATTTGTCACTCATATGGAGACGTCACTATTGCAGGTAAAGGACTTCAAAATTTAGACCTATGCCCTTTGAGCAGGGAGGGATCTGTATTATACCACACCTATTGTGACTCGGGGTATGTTTCTGCGGACATAAAATCGATCAAATTCTCTGCTTCTATCTATCAAAGTTTCCAGGGATGTGTGATTCACATCAAAAGAAACAGAAAAGGAGGCATTGAATAATCTGTACGAAAAAGGAACACACAAACTATAGCTTAAAGAGCAGGTCCCGGCACCTTTTTACCACAGGCACTTGTTTCTGTAAATAAGATATGACGTCGTATTACTAATAATAAACACAATGGTACTTAGCTTCAAATGACACCGAATGATACCTCCCTAGGAATGTCGGACTTTTGAGCTCCCAAATAATATTGCAATACAAATGTACTTACTACCGTTCTCTCTCACGATAATTTATCACAAAACCATATTATGCATGACTGTATTCATTGCCTCTTATATCCCGTAAAATGCATCAAAACATGGCTCGACTGCTCGATTTCCCATTTCTCACCACGAAATGCTTTTGTACTGATACCGCACAAAATAAGCTGCGCGAGTTGATTGACTGGCACGCTCGTCTAAAATTACGTTTGGAAATCGTGGGAGTTATTTATAGTAGGACAAGACGCAAGGATGACACAGGTTGTTGTTATTGAAAAGATCAGAAA
>CAJDSM010000787.1:19053-29167 GCA_903981925.1 Ostrea lurida | reverse complement strand
ATGTGGCCCATGGGCCTCTTGTTTAATAATGTATGGAGTGTCCATCTTGTAGGTTTTCAAACTTGAGAGGATAACGCCCACTTTACATGGATTATCTCTGCCTGAGAACCTCGAGGTTCGGGAGGGTCTGGAGCGAATCCTGAGGCTCCCGTCTGTCGCCAGCAAGAGATACCTCACAAACAAGGTTAGCAAGAGATAACTCACAAACAAGGTTGGTGGGGGGTACTTTGGTGCTAAAAGGGGCAGACTGCTGTAAAATAGTTGCGTTAGTTTTATTGTTAAGGTACATTACATACTTCATTTCTTTTCAAAGCATGAGAACAAAGTATACTTCAGATTACATGGATATGGAAAAACAGCTTGTCCTTGCTATGGATTGTAATGTTACTTTTAAACTTACAACATTTTATTATACCCTGCAAATGAAATTCAATGAAGGATATATGTGTGTGTGTGTGCAGGCGCGTGCATGCATGCGTGTTGTGTTGTACTGGGATGTCACTGTCCATCCATTATCATTATCCAGAGTATAACTTTAAAATCGATAAATATGCATACCTCACATGAATGATAAAGTGACCTGTTAACTTGATTGAGAGTTTTAAACATTCAAGGAAGTTTTATATTATATGTTTTCTATTTGAGGGGGTGGGCGAGGGTGTGTGAGGGGGGGGAGGGGTGTGTGAGGGAGTGGGGGAGGGTGTGTGAGGGGTGGGGAGGGTGGGCGAGGGGTGTGAGGGAGTGCTAAAGCTGTCATTGTGTACCGAATTAAAAAAACCATCTCAATGAAGCACAAACTCACTCTGCCCCATCATCCAATGACCCTGTGGAGGTACCGTAATTACTCGCTATAAGTCGGTTGTGTTTTAAAATCATTTTGAAGGATTTTTCCATTGACCCGCCTATAAGTCGGTAAACTTTTTGCCAGAATCGGTTGACAATTTCAAATCAAAGTTACACTGATTTTCCCTGTTTCAAAAAATATTTTGAAGAAATGATGCCGATATTTAACTATTCTTTCTCCAAAAAATCAATATCATGTCAATTCACTTACTATTTACCTGTTGCAATAATATTTTTTATATTTCTATGTCCGACTAATTTTTCTGGATGATGATCGTGATAATTGTCGTAGTTGTTTTCAAAATTGATACTATTGTGGTTTCGCCGACTAGAAAAATACTGATCTCCCTTAGGACTCCCTATAAGTCGGACATAGACTTTGTACCAATTTTTACTCCCCAAAATCCGACTTATAGGCGAGTATATACGGGATTAGTCCCGTTATATAGCATAGTTATAGTATGACTATTTTTTAAAGGTAGACAGGTGTGTGACAGGTTGGTTGCCCACAACAGTGTGTGATTCTCTACATACGCCTCTGGCAGATTTCCATGACAGCACTGAGTTACTTGACAAGTAATGTAGCATATAACTTTAATAGTCAGAATTTGAATTCAGTTGAAAATACATATGCACTGCTACCAAGTGTACATGTAATTTTATATTTTATACAAAATGTGTGTGAAGTAGATAAAAAAATTTTTAAAAAAGGATTTTGGAAAATATCTACTCATTGAGATGCTCAGTTTTCAGGTTATATAATAGTATTTCTTCTGATAATGCAATTGTACAAAGTAACCAATCGTTTAGTATACTGAAAGCTATGTAGGTCATTCTTATTAGTGGTGTGGTGAGATTATAATTAATGTACTTGATTTTTGATAGGTTGGATCTTGCACTGCATAGGAAAAGCCAATCATAAGGCTGATTAGTCCAGCCGCGGAGCCTCGCCTGTCCGTGGAGGCTCTACTAACCTGGTGTTCGCCCCAAAAGTCACAGACCTTAAGGACGAGGACTTACCAATAATACAACAGTTCTTTGAGATGGGTAGGTCGGTGTGTAAACATTTCTAATTATACCCCCCCAACGAATTGAATACTGGTAATCGGGTTGTCCATCCGTTCTGTAGATGCAATACTTTTCCGCTCTAAAGTGTTCCTTTCCACTAGAGTAACCATATTGCACATTGCTACCTTTGGGCGAAGATGCTCTATCAGTTCTGGGGTCAAAAGGCAAAGTCCAAGCACACTGGACAATAGAAGTAGCAAGAATGTCCGGGCTCTAAGTGTTTATTCTTTTCCATCTAGATCACCATATCATACATGGACAAAGATGTTCTCTATTGATTTGGGGTCAAAACATCAAAGGTCACACAACTGAAATTATATAGCAAACTGGTTTCGGGCTCTAAATGTTATCCTTTCCACCAGTCACAGTAATCTGCAATAAACTACCATGGGATAAAGATGTCTCCTAGAATTTGGGTCAAAAGTTCAAAGGTCAAGCTCTACTCTCTGACATTAAAAAGTGCAATATGATTTTCTATATCTATTTTGAACAGTACAATCTTCGGGAGATTGGGTAAGTGGGGTATCCTTAGTGAGCATATGCTCACAGTACCTCTTGTTTGAAAGTAATTTAATTCATGTCACGAGTGAAAATTGAAAAAAAGCTAACTTGCAATGTTGATTTTTGAAACTTGAGTGAAATTCTTGGTTAACACTCATGTACATGTATTATTATACACTGTGTGACCATTATTATTTTTTTTTACTTCAAACCTTGACTTATTAACTCACCCTGAACCGAGACGCAAGTGAGCTTTCTGATAAATTCGTCTGTCTCGTTGTTGTTGTTGTCGTTTTAAAACTTTTCACATTTTTTATCATCTCTCCAGAACCACTGGACCAAATTCAACCAAATTGCTACAATCATCCTTGGATAAGGGGATTCAAGTTTGTTCAAATGAAAGATCAGCCACCCAAAAAGGGAAAATATACAAAATTGGCAATAACATTTATTTGCAATTATTAACCATAATTTATTGCTAAAATTGTTATCTACAGAGAAATATATAAATTGGTAAGGAATTGATTCAGACATTTAGTTTGTTATTCAGATTTGGGTCATTTGTTGTGGTCTGAGAATGGATAAGTTATTATGTATGTTTGAACATGATTTCGAGTGATGATATATATTAAAGATAATTTATATTGTCTGTTACTTGAGTTCAAGCTGATACTAATTTTACATGATTTAAGATGTGTGGTAACTGGCATGTGGCCGGCCAAAACTTCCGGGGAAGGGTAACCTTACTGAGCATGTTCATCCATGTTGACATCATGAAGGATCTTGGATGCTGTAGATGTGCAAAGACTCCTTAAGCAATGGCAGACCGAGTTGGAAGTCAGAGACTGTAAAATCTCAGGTACTTTGGACACCCCCCCCCCCTTCCAAAAAAAATTACATTATTGTTAGAGGGATTTCTTTAAAACCGATTTTGTTTAACTGTATCTTTCATCCAAAGAAATCACAAAAAGAGTTACGTGTGTTGAATGTTTATTTGATTTAGCAACCAGGTGAAAATTTAATAGTGTTATATCTATCCAAACAGTTCTAAATTAAGAGCTTGTAAGACTTTTTCCTTATATACGTTCTATAAGGAGTCGTCCCACGCACGGACCCGTCACGACTCAAATTATACATAAGTGCTGCCACACTTTCATTTCTCAATGGGATTTTAACAAATTGGTACCCCATGGAAGATTTGATGCTCTTTCCATTTCGTGTTGTGTGTTTTTTGTCAACCACTTCTATCACTGACTAACAAGACAATTTGTACAAAATAAGGATTTATTCAAGCGTTATCAAACAAAGGTCATGAAGATTAAATGTGTCACATATTTTGAATACATAACCAGAAGTACATATGCTGCCTTCAATATTTTTGACTGGAGCATGCTGCCTGGGTGGAAGTCAGCAGCATGCGGAAATCCTCGATGGAACTAACCAATCTCACTGACGATGGTAGATTATTCCAGTCAAGGATTGTGCGTGGAGAAGGAGTTGTCATACACTTCTTGCCACGGAGAGTTGGAGATACTTCCGGGCTCTCTTGTTCTGTTGTCCCTGGTGTTAAACAAGTGGGAGCAGTATGTGATTTATGATTCATACGAGATCTTGTAGAGCATGATGACCTAGATTCTAACGGCGGTCAACAAGGGTATCCCATTGCAACTGATGGATCATGTGCGTTAGCGCAAAATGGTCCTGGAAAGATCCGGTTCCATGATTGACACAAGCATGTCAAGATGAGGACTCAATAAAAAAAAATATAATGACTTAACATGTTTTTCAAGGTCTAGGGTAGCGATCATCCTTAGGTGACCCATATGCATAACAGACCCGAGCCCAGCCTACTCTGAGAACTTTAAATACCATTTGCAAAAATTGCTGTGGAAGTGTAGATCTAAAGTTTTGCGGACCGGGGTTCGCCTGGGGCGGAAGCCCTGGTAACACTCAAACCCCCTCCCGAACATCCCAATGTTCCCCCATTTTTTTTAAATTTAATAGACAGCAGTATAGTATTGAAAAATATACATGAGAAAGTAGGTACTTCTAAAGATTCATTCGTCACGATTTGTGTAGAGAAAACTGTTTTCTGAAATTAAATTATAAATTAAAAATTTCTAACATGCAAGATCTGTCAAACTAAATATTACGGGATACATGGTACGAAAATCGAAAAAATACAAAGTACATACATATTGCATAAACAGTATGGTCAAGAGAAATTCGTTTGTCGGACTTGATACCACGTGAATAAACAATCATTTGACATTAAAAAGTATAGAAATGTTGTTTATTGTCCCTATCCGACGAAGTCGAAAGGGACTTTAGGTTTGCCAACTTTTCCGGTCCTTCCGGTCTTTTGGTCGTAGTCGGTAAATCAGTTTTCCGCCACTTTTTTTTCATGCTTGCAATATTCTTGATATTTGGTACATTGCTTTGCCATACCAAGATACAGATCAAGTTCGAGTTTGGTTTTCGATCGATCCATATTTCACTGAGTTATGGCCTGTGATTAGAAAATTTCATAATTATCAGTTTTCCGCACTTTTCGCACTTTTCAAACCATTCCTATCTTGGCTCCCTAATTTTCTTCTTTACATAAGTATAATATAGCCGACATATATGAAATTAGATATTGTTGCGGTCCGCAAATTTGGGTAATCTGTAGGGGACTATGTATGCTATGCAATACCTCAGAATGCTTTTTTAAAATATGTTGTGAATTGTGAGTTAATGCTATTATTTTTTGGAAGCACATGCAGTTTTTTTTATTTACAAGTGTTGCGATTAAAAATCCAAGATGGGGTGCTACCTCAGCTAACAGCACGTGCGAGTATTTATGAAACTATTACTTTTGGATCACACCCGGCAACTAAAGGTGCGATTTCAACATATATCAAAATAAACTTGAGAATAATTATTTTATGAAGATGATGCGTGATAAACGACTTACCTTGTATATTTTGAAGGAATTGTCATTAACTTTAGGCTAAACGTTCTCCGGTCTCAGGTAAGATACAGATATGCCCGCAGCACAGGTGTTTAGGTAAATCTTTAATATGATTGGCTAGTAAATTTCATGAATATTGATATATATTTACTACCCCGGATTTACATGTGAATGCACCCCCTCAAAATGCACATCGCGGTGTTTATTTACTTGGCGGCCAAGCCGTATTTTCGGGGAATTTTCACTTTTAACTCGTAATAAACAGCCTTTTTTAAAATAAAGGAACAAAATGAAAGACATATTCAGAAAGTATATTTTATTATCTTTCAAATGGTATATGTCTCTTGGCGATCTGTAATAAAATAAGAGAGATATGACAAGTTATATAAAGCCCGGTGTGGATTTTTCATTAATTCCGATGAGATCGCCGGGTCACCCGGGGTTGCTAATTTAATAATATAACTGACATGGATGCTATAAGCATGTTTTACACTGTGATGTGCGTGTGTAATCTTTGAGCAGTTTGACACATTTATAGCTCTATATACTGTATGCAAAAAATTAATCATATTGTGTACTTTTAAATATAATCATGTATACTTCAAATTTAGCCCAGATCTTATGCCTCTGGATGACTGCAAATTATTGTTTGTCAACGAGATTTTTGACGTGGAAAAACCTGGAACACAAATCAACGAATTTGATGAAACATTCGATCCTTCAGCCTCCCCTGTTAAACGTAAGTCGCAGTGTGATATTATTTTCCTGAAAGGACTACGTTACTCAGTTAGAATCTGAATATTCCAGACCTGTTTACTCTTACGATTTCTCCGTATTTTGTACGGATTTTGAGACCAAAATACGTCTTACGTTTTCATGTCCCGAAAATACGGAAATCGGAAGTCTGTCCGTTCATATTTTAATGCTTATAGTTTGGTGTTATTATCCGCGTTGTATTGACGCTTGAATAATCGCTAGAACCAGGGAGTTGTAAAACATTTCCGTGATACATAGGGCGAGTCAATGAAATGATTTAAAAATGGCCGAAACCCCGCGAAAGAAGGCACGATATGATCATCTTCGGTAATTTTCTTGGCCCTTCTTCTAAAGGAAGCACTTATGTCCATTGCAGTATTTGCAACGTAGATTTCTCATGTGCTCATGCAGGAAGAAATCATTATGGCTGTAAACACGCTATGAAATATTACACAAGCAATGGGAGTCCTTGGGGTCTTCGTAAGGAGAATAGGAGTATTCAAAATTTTCGGGAACAATGCGATGATTCTTTGCAGTTAGGAATAACGATCACGGGCGGAAGTGAAAGTTTGTGAAATTATAACCCACATGAACCTATAATTAAATCAAGTTGTGATAAAGTTTTACATATTTGCTCTTTGAAAATAATGTAAAAACACTTTAAAAGAAAATCTTACAGACAAATGCTAAATCTCACTGACAAATCTGATCACAAATACGGAGAGACAAAAATAGGGGTAAACAGGTCTGATATTCCATCATTCCTATGTAAATCTCTTAAGTTATACCTGTAAAGTTGCTCGAAAGTAAGAAAAAATATTTAAATTATTGTAAGATGGTGTATGTGTACTTGTAACAGTGTGTCTAAATTTGTCAAAACTGATGCCTTATTTGGCGTAATTGTGATATAGCACGTCTGTTATATGTAAGGAATGGAGAAATGTAGAATAATTCATATTTTAGTGTGACAATTAATTAGTGTTCTTGTTTCATCACTAAAGATACCAAAATTTGAATTCAGCAATAATTGGAGAATTTCATATTTTAGCTCTAGGATAAGTTAGCACTTTTATTTCATCACCAAAGTCTTTAAAATTTGAATCCAGCTAAAATTAGAGTAGTTCATATTTCACACTAGCATGAAATAGCGTTCTTGTTTCATGACTTACGTTGCTGAAATTTAAATCTTGTTACAATAGGACATGTACAGCAAGATGATAACAACAACAAAAAATAAATGTGAAATAAGAAGTTGATGTTTTTTGTTAGGGACGAACAAGCCGGAGTGTGACCACTGTAAGGATAACCCGAAGAGGAAGTGTAAACACTGCGCCTGTTGTGTGTGCGGTGGGAAGAACGACCCCGACAAACAGATCCTGTGTGACGAATGTGACCAGGCATACCACCTACAATGTCTGGATCCACCCCTAGACAAACTCCCAGAGGAGGACGAGTGGTGAGAGAGAAGTGGAGATTTGTCATTGAAAAACATTAAATACAGTAAAACACGGTTATAGCACACCTTCCAGACCAGCAAAAAACATATCATTAAAACTTAATTTTATAGATATTAAAATTTTGATTGCAGGTATTGTCCAAGCTGTAAAAACGATGAGAATGAAATTGTGAAAGCTGGAGAGAAATTAAAGGAAAGCAAGAAAAAATCCAAGATGGCGTCGTCTACCAATCAGACGAGCCGAGACTGGGGAAGAGTAAGCAAGTTTTGGTGAATTCAAAATTTGATGTTGAAAACCATGTTTACTAGCATAATGTTGCAATATTATCCCACATGAATACTTCTGCTTGATTATCAAGATGTAAATATTACGCATGAATTGTTTGACATCTGGGCATGGCGTGTTTCAGAAGACATGTACGAATTTTTTGATATTTAAGGGTATGACGTTTGTTGGAAGACATGAATATTACGTACAAATTGTTTGACATTTCAGGGCATGGCGTGTGTCGGAAGACAGAAGATTTGCAATGTGGTACCTCCCAACCATTTTGGTCCCATCCCAGGAGTGGAAGTGGGGACTCTGTGGAAGTTCAGGGTGCAGGTAAATATCCCACTGTGTTCTATGTCGATGTTCAGAGTGCGGGTAAATATCCCACTGTGTTCTATGTCGATGTTCAGAGTGCGGGTAAATATCCCACTGTGTTCTATGTCGATGTTCAGAGTGCGGGTAAATATCCCACTGTGTTCTATGTCGATGTTCAGAGTGCGGGTAAATATCCCACTGTGTTCTATGTCGATGTTCAGAGTGCGGGTAAATATCCCACTGTGTTCTATGTCGATGTTCAGAGTGCGGGTAAATATCCCACTGTGTTCTATGTCGATGTTCAGAGTGCGGGTAAATATCCCACTGTGTTCTATGTCGATGTTCAGAGTGCGGGTAAATATCCCACTGTGTTCTATGTCGATGTTCAGAGTGCGGGTAAATATCCCACTGTGTTCTATGTCGATGTTCAGAGTGCAGGTAAATATCCCACTGTGTTCTATATACCACTGTGTTTTATGTGGATGTTCAGGGTGCAGGTAAATATAGTTATACCACTGTGTTCTATGTGGATGTTCAGGGTGCAGGTAAATATCCCACTTGTTTCTATAATGTCGATGCTAATATATCTTTTCCAATATTGAATGCGTATTAGTATACTTCCCATACAAGAGAGAAAAAAACCCACTGCTAATGTAACTGTAGTTAGAAGCAAGGTAGAATGGTGGGATGTCTGTTCTGATGTTGTTTTCACACGGAATATACTATGACCCTATGAAGTATTCTTGGATTGGCGAGACAGAACCAAGAAAATTTATTATGATATCACCGAATATTCACTTTGTGTATTTGAGATATATATAATATTTACTTGAAATGTTCAGAAAAGACAGTATTTTGCCGTTTCATTTGGTGTCAGTAAAATCTTAACGAGAACAACAGGAAGAAATCATACGAGATGTGTTATTTCAGTTGACCTGGATGTTTTATATTCTGTTGACCTGGATGTATTACATTCTGTTTACCTGGATGTATTACATTCTGTTTACCTGGTTTTTTATCCCCCCGCCATAAAATGGCCGGGGGCATATAGTGTTACCCTGTTCCGTCATTCTGTCATTCCGTCATTCCGTCATCATTTGGTTTCCGTTCATTATCTCTGCAACGGTTGCACACATTCAACTCAAATTTGGTATATGGATATATCACGGGAATATGCAGGTCAAGTTCGAAGATGGTCATGGTCCGATGATTTTTGACAGAGTTAGCCCTCTTGAACTTAGAAAAAAATCAGAAATTTTTCGTTTCCGTTCATTATCTCTGCAACGGTTGCACACATTCAACTCAAATTTGGTATATGGATATATCACGGGAATATGCAGGTCAAGTTCGAAGATGGTCATGGTCCGATGATTTTTGACAGAGTTAGCCCTCTTGAACTTAGAAAAAAATCAGAAATTTTTCGTTTCCGTTCATTATCTCTGCAACGGTTGCACACATTCAACTCAAATTTGGTATATAGATATGCCACAGTTCATGCATCACCCTTACGAATTTTCTTCATTAGACTTCACTGTAGGCGGGGGCATTCGTGTCGCACCGACACATCTAGTTTTACATTCTGTTGACCTGGATGTTTTACATTCTGTTTACCTGGATGTTTTACTTTCTGTTTACTTGGATGTTTTACTTTCTGTTTACCTGGATTTTTTTACATTCTGTTGACCTGAATTTTTTACATTCTGTTGACCTGGATTTTTTACATTCTGTTTACCTGGATTTTTACAGGTGAGTGAAGCAGGTGTGCACAGACCACATGTAGCAGGTATCCACGGCCGGGACGGGGAGGGGGCCTACTCCATTGTGCTCTCCGGCGGCTACGAAGACGACAAGGTAACCTCGCGGGAATTGTAGAACTGAGTATTGACGGTTTGAAATGTGTATCTCCAGTTTGTTATCGGGATTTTGTCACGTTTCAGGACAAAGGGGATGA
>CAJDSM010000787.1:3266-17677 GCA_903981925.1 Ostrea lurida | reverse complement strand
TCATCCAAAGTCTGTGAAATAGAGGGTACCGCAACATTATGACTGCACGCTGTTTGACTGGTTTAAAGGCAAATCTCCTTGACACAATACACGTGAACAGCTCTTCAACTTTCTGTAGAAATTTCTGAAACAAGGATGTATTCATCATGAAACCATAAAAGGAAACCATTTAATTTACACTATTATTTCCTTTCAGAAGAAACCACAATTTCCTACTACAGGGAAATTATCTCTGCCCTGACTTATTCCATCCTTTTCACCTTCGTAATTAGTAAGGGAATTAAAGATCTAAGACAGGATTATCTCCCTTTTAACACAAAAGCTGTCAGTTATAGTTATGCATGAATTCCATGTTTTGGCAAACAGGAAATAGATGTCTGATGAATCTGAAAATGCATTCCACGATACACCATACTACATAAAAAGCTTCATGCAAATACTATCTGAGAAGTTACAAAATATGGCTAACACAAATGTGTGACAGACAGAGGAGGGAAATCCCCTCTCCGGCGGAAACGGGTATAAAAAACCAGGCAAAACCATTTGCAAGTGTAAAATAACCTATGATGGGTGCATGAGCATTGCTCGACATTTGTACAGTACATCTGTAGACTTTTGGAACATTAAATTTTATTTCAATGTTATAATTCAATATTCTCTTATTAATATGGCCAATCAAAAAGCAACAATAAAAGACAAAGATAAGCTACACATATTTCCCGAATGGTAATGGCAGTCTATTCATATTCTACACAGTCCGTAGTTACCTGTCCCCCCTCGGAAGTGTGTCCATGGCCTCTTCCCAAGCTTCTTGTTGGCCTTGTCCTGTGAAATTCTTCTCTTTTGCTCCGTCTCGATCTTGTAGGCTGCCACCTTCTGGTCTCTTGTTCGGGCGTCCCAGTGGGAGACGAGTCTACAGGCAGTACATGAATCATTAAGATGGATAATACATACATGTACCTATAACAGCAAATCAAAACATCAAAAACAATCCCCCAAAAGGAGATAACCTGACACTGATTTCTGTCATCCAGACTATAGGAAAATTTAGACCAATTCAGTTTGATGGGATTTATACAGATATATACTTATTTTTGGCAATTAGTTTGGTTAATATAGTATTAAAATTGTGGGAAGACACAATTGAGTGCAACAATATTGAATTTGTTTGATGTAATACAACAAGTTTTTCTAGCCGATTCCAGCCTGCCCGCTTTCTTTCACTGATTTGAATTAGATAAAGATTAATCTGATTTCGACAATCCCCCTGTAAAAACACTATTAAATCATCGCACATGTGCATATTCATGAAGCTGTGTGAAATATCATAAATTATTTTACTCGTTTTAACCAAGGTTATTTCACTTTGAACAGTACTGTATTAGCCGAATTTTTAGCGAGACGCAAATTTGACGTTTTTTTCAGAAAAAGTGGAATTTTATTTTAGCGAAAAATAATTTTACGATTACTTGTACATTATTTCGAAAAAGCTCTACCGATGATTCGAGTTGGAATGAATTTTTAGCGACATCTAATTTTAGCAATCTCAAATCTCTCGCTAATAATGCCAAAATTAAATCCTCGCTAAAAAAATTCTTATACAGAAGTGTTCACAAATAGCTCACTACTCCATTCTATTTTTACGAATCAAGTGACAAAGCACGTGTCCAGTTCAGAGTAAGATACCATAGGTTTCATTGCATTTTGTTACTACAGTACATCCTTGAATTAACGAAAACAAAAATATCAAATACCTTAGTAGCAATTTGTTGTACGCTCTTTCAGACCTAATTTTAAACAGTTGTGTGTAACATAAATCATACCTATTTAAAGATATATATTTATATTGGTTGGTTTTCTGGTGCATGCGGGATATTTATAGATGCCTAACCCGAGTGCAAATGTTGACTACACCAGTGAAAGGAAATTTGGGTGGGCTTGAAACGTATGGACCAATGAGAGTTGCTAATGCATATTGCAAGTTGTAATTTCAAAAGATTCAACTGTGTCGTCACCCAACACAATGCTATATCGGCCAAAGTTCTAATTCAGGGGTGATTTGTGGTAAAGCTGTCAATATAGTTGTACATATTCCAAGTTCTTGACAAACGGGAAGTGGATGTCCATGAATCTGAAAATGCATCCCACAATTCATCATACTATATATGTTTCATGCAAAATAATAGTAGCCTGTGACTACATAGTTGCCGAGAAATATCTTCCAAAATTGTGGACAGACGGATAAAATGACAGACAGGGTAAAAACAGCATACCCCCCCCCCCCCCCCCCCCCTTCAGAGCGGGAAGATAATTAAAGGAAAGAGCTAGGGCGCTCTTAAGCCACAAATTGGCCCCCCAAATACTAATTCTCTTATATTCAATCAATAAATTTTAAAGTATTCTATTTATTCTCTTGACCCAATTTGGGTTTTCTACATAGGCATATTTGCGGGGGAAATCTTGCCATCAATGACGCATATTCACTCGCTATTATGACGTTGTTTTCAGAAAAAATCATGAAAAATATCATTATTTACTTTATTAATATCGACCAAATAATTTTGCCTCCGCTGCGCTGCACCAAGTAAATTTCTTTCAAATATGCCATTATCAAAGTATCTATCAGTTTAATCAAAGTTTCGTTTGGTTGCAACGCGTCTGGGCACCATGAAAAAATAAACACCATTTAGTATGATTTGTCTTGCGCATCGGACCTAAAATTTTAAAACAAATATTGCTATAAGAAATTATGATTTAAATTTCGATTATCGTCTTATGTCCTATATAAACACCGAAGACCATGCTTAATAAATGTATGCAGCTACAAAAACCTTATTTGTACAATCAGTATTTGATTTCCGCCTAAATTATACTGTTGCAAGCCCGTACACGGGCGCAAGAGGAGGAGGGGGGGGGGGGGGGGGGGTACACGTAAACCCTGCTAAAAAGCATAATATGCACTATATTATTGCAATCAAAATGTTCGGATATTACTCTTGAACAGTTGACTATATTAAAGTAAACCCGCCTTAAAAATTCCCGCACCCCCTCGCAATAAGTTTGGCCACCGGTCCTGTGTGAGATCCGGCATTATTGTTGGACATGGTTTCTATGTAATGTACATGATTGGTGCGCCTAAGACGTGCCATGTATGCCAGAAGGGGGTAAAAAGTCACGGTTTACTACTTTTTAAAATTTGACGATAGACCTACATCATTTTACTATATGGTACTCTGTCAGTAGATTCACTGAGGTTTCCTTAAACTTAAAAAAATGAAAAAAAAAATAATAATACGTTTCATCATGATCCATTACAATAAGAAGTGTTTCAAAATTCACTTCCATTTAGACGATAATGTTGATAATACTGAAGGCATGTTAATGACAATATATAGCTTACGGAAAAATTCGGTTAAAGTAGCTCAGCTCCAACATAATGATACTGAGCGTTTACAAGTATAATAATGTAAAAAGTGGTTAAATAATTTGGGCAGTGTCATGGAGAGCCATCTTTTTAAAATATAAGAATTCATTTAATATTTTTGCTGGGTGGGATCGAAAGTATTTTATATCATTTAGAAAAACAAAATAAATTTAATATTTCATTCATCAAGTACCGCTCCACATACCCCCCAGAATTTGAATATTACGTTCTTTGCAATATTTTTGACATAGTCAACAAAAAAAGAAAAAAACAACAGAACAAAACAAACAAAACACCCCCCCCCAAAAAAAAAAACCCACCATAGGACCGTTCTAAAAAAAAAAAAGGGGGGGGGGGGTCCTTAAGTGTGAACCGTCTCTCACAGTATTATGGGAATATAATTATTGTCATAACATATTACATTTCAATAAAAAGATTATCGCTAAACTGGTGATCAGTAGTCCATGACGTTGTCTAAATATTCAAAAAATTGACGTCACCTTTTTTCATTGTTGACGTTTAGAATAGATAAGGCACTTTTTGCTTGGAATACTAACTCATAATATTATACATAGTTTTTTAAAATTTCAAGTTCAAGTCGGAACTGGTATCAATATTGAGTCTCCAGCGACAGTACAGGCCTACCATGAGGTCTTTACAAAAGCATATCGTCGCCCGAGGACATTACACATCAACACCGGAATAATGCGCAGTTCACTCAAATTAGGCCTCCTGGAAACTTATTAATTTTCTACCACAATTATTGTATCCATCAGTTGTTTTTTTTCCTTAGTTGTATTTGAAATACGTAAATGAACTTTCCCACGCATGCAGTAGGTTGACGTATGGTTGTACTTAGATATATAGGCTGTGATTTAAAAAACAATAATGGAAATAGAATTGGAGAGCATGCAGATATCAACACGACCATATCACGAGATATTTATCGTAATTTTCAAGGTAATTATAATCGTAAGAAAGGAGAGTGAAATGTTGTTTTTTTTTAAATTTACATTAATAATTATCTATAAACTGATAGTTATTCTCGTACTTATTATCACAAACTTCTCATTGATAGAAAAGCAAAATGTAGGGCCTATGTCCATTGATGCGGGGATTTACATGTAGATAGGGGGGGGGGGGGTTGCAAAGGCAAAGGATTTCCTCCGCTTTTTTATAAAGAAAAAAATCACTATAGATACATTTAATTAGCAGCACAACTTACACTCTTGGAAGAGAAATTATAGGCAGTAACCCCCACCCACATAAACACACTCAAAAATGTACATGTGACGCGAGTGAGATTTTGAATGCAAGAAATCTGAACAGTCAAAAAATTCGCGTATTTGTAGATACGCTGCTTAAAATCCGCCCACAGTGATGCATGTTGTATATTAGCTCTATTGGTTAGCGATTTTAAATTATTATTATTAACTTTTAATATGTAACATTTTATTTTCATAAAATAAAGCATTACCATTACAATTTCCGTTGATAGAGTATTTATAAAACGAGGCATATTATTCAAGTTGAAAGTAAACAATGATATCAAGCGATCCTCTCTCCTTTGTGTAAAGCCCGTACCGGTATATTTTCTGCTAAATTGTGTACACTTTTGCTTGATCGAATTCCAAAGAAAAAAATGTGCTTGTGCATTTTGACGATATTTTGAAGAGAGACATCAGGTGGGTGTAATAATTAATTAGATGAAAATAAGAGAAAATAAAAATTAATAACGTTTTGTAAAATTGAGTGCATTTTTTCGAATATGGTTGCATTAGACTGTCATTGCATTCTGTGGACCAACGCCGAATGGATACATGTATGTACATGTATGACAACCATAGGATTAATTCTGCTGTAACCAGGAGCCTTTGTACAAACAGAAAATTTGCTTTTTATGTTTCTGATCGAGTATCTCCAGCTAATACCATTAAACAGTAATCTCGAAAGTAAATGTGTTATACCGGGAGTAACGTTAATAAAGCGTATATTTCTAACGTTTCTGAACGTGGAGCGCTCACAACATTTATCCTTATTTTCGTCCAGATTTAATTTCCTGGACTACTTTGTTATTTTTAAGAAACAGACATCCATAGCAAACATTCAGGAAAAAATAGTTCATTTCCGAGATGGGCCGATTTCGCCCTTGGAGCCCCTACCTCTTTTATTGGAAATAGCAAAGATTTTTTACCTGATTCTTTCCTTTTTCTCTTCCCTTTCTTTGTTGACTTTTCTTCGTTCTCCTCTTCTTTTCTGGCTTGAGATTCCAGGTATCCATCTGGATACTGTCAAAATTATCGTAACATCAGATCAATGTAACATAATACTACAGACATCCGGATATTGTCAAAATTATCGTAACATCAAAAGAATTTTTTTTTTCAAAAATGTAACAAAATACTACAGACATTCCGTTTTTATGTTACATTGATCTGATGTTACGATAATTTTGACAGTATCCAGATGGATACCTGGAATCTCAAGCCAGAAAAGAAGAGGAGAACGAAGAAAAGTCAACAAAGAAAGGGAAGAGAAAAAGGAAAGAATCAGGTAAAAAATCTTTGCTATTTCCAATAAAAGAGGTAGGGGCTCCAAGGGCGAAATCGGCCCCATCTCGGAAATGAACTATTTTTTCCTGAATGTTTGCTATGGATGTCTGTTTCTTAAAAATACACAAAGTAGTCCAGGGAAATTAAATCTGGACGAAAATTAAGGATAAAGTTGTGAGCGCTCCACGTTCAGAAACGTTAGAAATATACGCTTTATTACGTTACTCGGTATAACACATTTACTTTCGAGATTACTGTTTAATGGTATTAGCTGGAGATACTCGATCAGAAACATAAAAAGCAAATTTTCTGTTTGTAACAAAGGCTCCTGGTTACAGCAGAATTAATCCTATGGTTGTCATACATGTACATACATGTATCCATTCGGCGTTGGTCCACAGAATGCAATGACAGTCTAATGCAACCATATTCGAAAAAATGCACTCAATTTTACAAAACGTTATTAATTTTTATTTTCTCTTATTTTCATCTAATTAATTATTACACCCACCTGATGTCTCTCTTCAAAATATCGTCAAAATGCACAAGCACATTTTTTTCTTTGGAATTCGATCAAGCAAAAGTGTACACAATTTAGCAGAAAATATACCGGTACGGGCTTTACACAAAGGAGAGAGGATCGCTTGATATCATTGTTTACTTTCAACTTGAATAATATGCCTCGTTTTATAAATACTCTATCAACGGAAATTGTAATGGTAATGCTTTATTTTATGAAAATAAAATGTTACATATTAAAAGTTAATAATAATAATTTAAAATCGCTAACCAATAGAGCTAATATACAACATGCATCACTGTGGGCGGATTTTAAGCAGCGTATCTACAAATACGCGAATTTTTTGACTGTTCAGATTTCTTGCATTCAAAATCTCACTCGCGTCACATGTACATTTTTGAGTGTGTTTATGTGGGTGGGGGTTACTGCCTATAATTTCTCTTCCAAGAGTGTAAGTTGTGCTGCTAATTAAATGTATCTATAGTGATTTTTTTCTTTATAAAAAAGCGGAGGAAATCCTTTGCCTTTGCAACCCCCCCCCCCCCTATCTACATGTAAATCCCCGCATCAATGGACATAGGCCCTACATTTTGCTTTTCTATCAATGAGAAGTTTGTGATAATAAGTACGAGAATAACTATCAGTTTATAGATAATTATTAATGTAAATTTAAAAAAAAACAACATTTCACTCTCCTTTCTTACGATTATAATTACCTTGAAAATTACGATAAATATCTCGTGATATGGTCGTGTTGATATCTGCATGCTCTCCAATTCTATTTCCATTATTGTTTTTTAAATCACAGCCTATATATCTAAGTACAACCATACGTCAACCTACTGCATGCGTGGGAAAGTTCATTTACGTATTTCAAATACAACTAAGGAAAAAAAACAACTGATGGATACAATAATTGTGGTAGAAAATTAATAAGTTTCCAGGAGGCCTAATTTGAGTGAACTGCGCATTATTCCGGTGTTGATGTGTAATGTCCTCGGGCGACGATATGCTTTTGTAAAGACCTCATGGTAGGCCTGTACTGTCGCTGGAGACTCAATATTGATACCAGTTCCGACTTGAACTTGAAATTTTAAAAAACTATGTATAATATTATGAGTTAGTATTCCAAGCAAAAAGTGCCTTATCTATTCTAAACGTCAACAATGAAAAAAGGTGACGTCAATTTTTTGAATATTTAGACAACGTCATGGACTACTGATCACCAGTTTAGCGATAATCTTTTTATTGAAATGTAATATGTTATGACAATAATTATATTCCCATAATACTGTGAGAGACGGTTCACACTTAAGGACCCCCCCCCCCCTTTTTTTTTTTTAGAACGGTCCTATGGTGGGTTTTTTTTTTTGGGGGGGGGTGTTTTGTTTGTTTTGTTCTGTTGTTTTTTTCTTTTTTTGTTGACTATGTCAAAAATATTGCAAAGAACGTAATATTCAAATTCTGGGGGGTATGTGGAGCGGTACTTGATGAATGAAATATTAAATTTATTTTGTTTTTCTAAATGATATAAAATACTTTCGATCCCACCCAGCAAAAATATTAAATGAATTCTTATATTTTAAAAAGATGGCTCTCCATGACACTGCCCAAATTATTTAACCACTTTTTACATTATTATACTTGTAAACGCTCAGTATCATTATGTTGGAGCTGAGCTACTTTAACCGAATTTTTCCGTAAGCTATATATTGTCATTAACATGCCTTCAGTATTATCAACATTATCGTCTAAATGGAAGTGAATTTTGAAACACTTCTTATTGTAATGGATCATGATGAAACGTATTATTATTTTTTTTTTCATTTTTTTAAGTTTAAGGAAACCTCAGTGAATCTACTGACAGAGTACCATATAGTAAAATGATGTAGGTCTATCGTCAATTTTAAAAAGTAGTAAACCGGACCTTTTTACCCCCTTTCTGGCATACATGGCACGGTCTATAGGCGCACCAATCATGTACATTACATAGAAACCATGTCCAAACATAATGGCTCGGATCTCACACAGGACCGGTGGCCAAACTTATTGCAGGGGGTGCGGGAATTATTTAAGGCGGGTTTACTTTAATATAGTCCAATGTCAGAGTAATATCCCGACATTTGATTGCAATAATATAGTGCATATTAATGCTTTTAGCAGGGTTTAGCGTGTTACCCACCCCCCCCCCCCCCCCTCCCTCCCTCTGCGCCCGTGTACGGGCTTTGCGCATACAGCTAATAATTTAGGCCGGAAAATCAATACTGATTTGTACAATACAAGGTTTTGGTAGCTGCATACATCTTATTAAGCATGTCTCGGTGTTGATATAGGACATACAGACGATAAATCCGAATTTAAATCATAATTTCTTATACATATATTTGTTTTAAAATTTTAGGTCCCGATGGGCGCAGACAAATCATACTAAAATGGTGTTTATTTTTCCATGTCAGACGCGTTGCCAAACCAAACGAAACTTTCGATAAACTGATAGATACTTTGATAATGGCATATTTGAAAGAAATTTTACTTGTTGTGCACCGCAGGCCGAGCAAATTATTTGGTCGATATATAACCGTAATATAATGATATTTTCATGATTTTTTCTGAAAACAACGTCATATTATAGCGAGTGAATATGCGTCATTGATGGCAAGATTTCCGCCGGCAAATATGCCTATGTTAGAACAACCACACATTGGGTCAAGAGTAATAAATAGAATACTTTAAAATTTATTGGATTGAATATAAAGGAACTTAGTAGTTTGTGGGGGCCAATTTGTGGGCTTATAGAGCCCCTAGCTCTTTCCTTTAATTATCTTCCCGCTCTGAAGGGGGGGGGGGGGGGGGGGGGGGTATGCTGTTTTTACCCTGTCTGTCATTTTATCCGTCTGTCCACAATTTTGGAAGATATTTCTCGGCAACTATGTAGTCACAGGCTACTATATTTTTGCATGAAACATATATAGTATGAATGAATTGTGGGATGCATTTTCAGATTCATTGGACATCCACTTCCCGTTTGTCAAGAACTTGGAATTATGTACAACTATATTGACAGCTTTACCACAAATCACCCCTGAATTAGAACGTTTGGCCGATATAGCATTGTGTTGGGTGACGACACAGTTGAATCTCTTTGAATTACAACTGCAATATGCATTAGCAACTCTCATTGGTCCATACGTTTCAAGCCCACCCAAATTTCCTTTCACTGGTGTAGTCAACATTTGCACTCGGGTTAGGCATCTATAAATATCCCCGCATGCACCAAGAAAACCAACAATATAAATATATATCTTTAATAGGTATGATTTATGTTACACACAACTGTTTAAAATTAGGTCTGAAAGAGCGTACAACAAATTGCTACTAAGGTATTTGATATTTTTGTTTTCGTTTAATTCAAGGCATGGTACTGTAGTAACAAAATGCAATGAAACCTATGGTATCTTACCTCTGAACTGGACACGTGCTTTGTCACTTGATTCGTAAAAATAGAAATGGAGTAGTGAGCTATTTGTGAACACTTACTGTATAAGAATTTTTAGCGAGGATTTTAATTTTGGCATTATTAGCGAGAGATTTGAGATTGCTAAAATTAGATGTCGCTAAAAATTCATTCCAACTCGAATCATCGGTAGAGCTTTTCGAAATAATGTACAACGTAATCGCTAAAATTATTTTTCGCTAAAATAAAATTCCACTTTTTCTGGAAAAAACGCTAAATTTGCGTCTCGCTAAAAATTCGGCCTATACAGTACTTGTTCAAAGTGAAATAACCTTGGTTAAAACGAGTAAAATAATTTATGATATTTCACACAGCTTCATGAATATGCACATGTGCGATGATTTAATAGTGTTTTTACAGGGGGGATTGTCGAAATCAGATTAATCTTTATCTAATTCAAATCAGTGAAAGAAAGCGGGCAGGCTGGAATCGGCCTAGAAAAACTTGTTGTATTACATCAAACAAATTCAATATTGTTGCACTCAATTGTGTCTTCCCACAATTTAATACTATATTAACCAAACTAATTGCCAAAAATAAGTATATATCTGTATACATCCCATCAACTGAATTGTCTAAATTTTCCTATAGTCTTGGATGACAGAAATCAGTGTCAGGTTATCTCCCTTTGGGGGGATTGTTTTTGATGTTTTGATTTTGCTGTTATAGGTACATGTATGTATTATCCATCTTAATGATTCATGTACTGCCTGTAGACTCGTCTCCCACTGGGACGCCCGACAAGAGACAGAAGGTGGCAGCCTACAAGATCGAGACGGAGCAAAAGAGAAGAATTTCACAGGACAAGGCCAACAAGAAGCTGTGGGAAGAGGCCATGGGACACACTTCCGAGGGGGGACAGGTAACTACGGACTGTGTAGAATATGAATAGACTGCCATTACCATTCGGCGAAATATGTGTAGCTTATCTTTGTCCTTTATTGTCTGTCTTTTTGATTGGCCATATTATAAAGAGATATTGAATTATAAACATTGAAATAAAATTTAATGTTCCCAAAAGTCTACAGATGTACTGTACAACATGTCGAGCAATGCTCATGCACCTATCATAGGTTATTTTACACTTGCAAATGGTTTTGCCTGGTTTTTTTATACCCCTGTTCCGCCGGAGAGGGGGATTTCCCTTCCTCTGTCTGTCACACATTTGTGTTAGCCATATTTTGTAACTTCTCAGATAGTATTTTGCATGAAGCTTTATGTAGGTATGGTGTATCGTGGAATGCATTTTCAGATTCATCAGACATCTATTTCCTGTTTGCCAAAACATGGAATTATGCATAACTATACTGACAGCTTTGTGTTAAAAGGGAGATAATCCTGTCTTAGATCTTTAATTCCCTTACTAATTACGAAGGTGAAAAGGATGGAATGAAGTCAGGGCAGAGATATTTCCCTGTATGTAGGAAATTGTGGTTTCTTCTGAAAGGAAAATAATAGTGTCAAATTAAATGGTTTCCTTTTATGGTTTCATGATGAATACATCCTTGCTTTTCAGAAATTTCTACAGAAAGTTGAAGAGCTGTTCACGTGTATTTGTTGTCAAGAGATTGCCTTTAAACCAGTCACAACAGCGTGCAGTCATAATGTGTGCAAGGTACCCCTCTATTTCACAGACTTGTATGAAATTTTAATTGAAGCAAAATAAAAACCCTGTATGACTATCACACAGGAAGATAATGATTTCTGTTTGTAGCCCTGTATCATGAGATTGTTTAAGGCAGAGGTATTCTGCTGTCCCTTGNTAAACCCTGTATGACTATCACACAGGAAGATGATGATGACACGTTTTCTGTTTGTAGCCCTGTATCATGAGATCGTTTAAGGTGGAGGTATTCTGCTGTCCCTTGTGATAATGATGATGAAACGTTTTCTGTTTGTCCCTAGTGATAATGATGATTACACGTTTTCTGTTTGTAGCCCTGTATCATGAGATCGTTGAAGGCCGAGGTATTCTGCTGTCCCTGATGATGATGATGACACGTTTTCTGTTTGTCCCTTGTGATAATGATGATGACACGTTTTCTGGTTTTAGCCCTGTATTGTGAGATCGTTTAAGGCGGAGGTATTCTGCTGTCCCTTGTGATGATGATGACACGGTTTCTGTTTGTAGCCCTGTATCATGAGATCGTTTAAGGTGGAAGTATTCTGCTGTCCCTTGTGATAATGATGATGACACGTTTTCTGTTTGTCCCTTGTGATAATGATGATGACATATTTTCTGTTTGTAGCCCTGTATCATGAGATCNGATGGTGACACGTTTTCTGTTTGTCCCTTGTGCCGCACAGATTTGGGGAAGGATAACAAAATGGCGGTAAACAATACCTTACAAGACATTCTTAAAAACTTTTTCCCGGGATACGAAAGTGGCAGAACATAAAAAGGAAAAGAGAACATGTAGTCTTAGAAGTCAACATTTTTATGACATTAAGTTTGTTACGATGAATAGATTATATTTCAACAATCANAACATGTAGTTTTAGAAGTCAATATTTTTATGACATTAAGTTTATTACGATGAATAGATTATATTTCAACAATCAACTTCGAGTCGACTTCTGTTGTCTTTGTTATTCATCCATTGTTTTATTGTTGCATTGTTTGACAAACGCCATTTTACAGTTTGTGTATGGTTCCTGATTTTAATGTTTTCTCTTTTTGAGCTGGAGAGTGCCGTATGTAATCTGTATGTAGTTATGGTCATCCATTGAATCTAAAAATGTCCGCTAGCTTAATCATGACATTGTTAAAGAGATTTTGCATTGTGCTCAAAGGACATCAACATTCCAATATCCCTGAATAAAACCACTGAAATACGATGATTATCTCCCTTGTATAGCTGACGATTTGTGTGGTGTATCATATAGTAAACATTATTCAAATGCATTTCCCCCCACCCTGGTCTGTTAGAATATACCTTTAATGTGTCTTGTGTAGTACATGTTGTGTATTCAGACAAAATTATTTTTGTTAGAGTTGGTTTTAATTTCACTCAGGTGCGAAATACAAATATCTTGATAGCTCACAGATATGTACATTTATAAACCTATATACATGTAATTTTTTTTCCCATTTTGTTTTATATTTTACGATGTGTGTATTCATTTTTAAAATGATTTGGTTGCTAGCTGCTGTCCTCAAAGATGCACAAGCCCTAAGATTTTTGTATTCAGCATTTTCAAAATGACGCACTTGATGTGTTGTTCTTGAGTGGATGATGATCGCAGGGCACACAGAGATTTGTGGTTCGATGTGGAGGTCACGAGAAAAGGGACTTGGATCTGCTGGAGTCTGGTATCACTTGTGTCGTTGAGATCCATCTCCGGGGCTCTGTATACCAGTTTATAGTTGTTCTGTTGTTTAGATCCAACTGCTAGGGCCCTATATGCCAGTTGTCGCATTTGAAAATACTGGTTTAGAAAAGTCAAACCTTATTATATTGAACTTGATGGGACAGAGAAAAAAACTTTGAGATATTCAAGATATAAAGGATAAAATACTTAAATTATTTGTTTGGACTTCCAAACCACATCGACATAGCCATGGTATTTGAGATATCAGTGTCCGAGATACCAAAGTTTGACTGTAGATTTAGTTTTGTTCAGATCCAGCTGTGGGGCCCTGAATACCAGTCTTCTGACCAGTTTATGCCAATCTTCTGACTGGTTTAGGCCAATCTTCTGACTGGTTTATGCCGGTTTTTTGACTGGTTTAGGCCAGTCTTCTGACTGGTTTAATGTTGTACAGATTTGTTATCACAACCATGATTGATTCCCCTCTCAGGTTTGGTCATGTATTTTAAAGGCTTGTTTGATAATTTACTAGTCACTCAGTCACAAACGCATATCAGTTTTACAAATTACCAAGTACGAATCAAGTCAATATGCATGTTTGGTTGAGTGTTTTTAGTAAAAGTTATGTGTAACTTGAAAAGTTTATATATATAAATTATATCTTTTAAATGACTTGATTGTTTCAACATAGTGTACAAGTACATGCTTTGTTTTCATTACGTGAATGTGGGTTAATGTACCCCTAGTGTATAACAAATGGTTTTCAAATGCTGATCATATTGAATCATTGCACTAGTTGTCTGTGTAAATGCTGATCATATTGAATTGATGCATCGTGTAAATGCTGCTGATGTTGAATTAAATGCACTGGTTATATGGAAATCATGTCTGGAATTGCTGATTTCGATTCTTTGAAATGTAAAGTAAATATTGTTTGACATTTAGAATGCAATTGTATTGAGTAGTAGTATACTTACATGTATATATGCATCTGGTATTTCATAACATTGCTACATAAAGTTTTCCACTACAAAATAAAATCTTTTAAAGAGGTAAACTATTGAATTTCTTTTGTTTTTATCTTTGAAA
>CAJDSM010000786.1:5796-21471 GCA_903981925.1 Ostrea lurida | reverse complement strand
AGCTTGTTATTTTCTAGTGAATACCACATAAGTCCAACTACCAAGGAACTTTCGGAACGTGTTCTTAGGCCAAAGTACACGTTAGGGCGATATGTACCCCAAAAATGTTCTAGACTAAAATCAGGTGATTTAACCATAGGCGTATTCAAGGGAGTTTTGATAGGGTCATTTTGTACATACAAGTATATCCATACCACAGCGCTTATAAGCATAATCAAAATGACTCCACAACAGCCTGTAAAAAGTCGTGTTTTGCGTCTTTCCACTGGAAGTGGAGTATGCAACATATGTTTTTGATGGGTATCTTGACTATCCATCATTTTTGATATTTGGGTCCTATGTCGAAGACCACTGTCGGACTTTTCCATCCTTTCAGCATCTTCATTGGTGACATAATCTTCTCCAGAATCATCACGATATTCATCTGACATCATGCTGATTTCGTCTTTGCTCGATTGAAGGTTGTCTCTTTGCATTGCGTCATCCATATCTGTTACGTTTTTCTCTTTGAATATACATGTATAATAATTAACAAATGAACAACATAATAAATGGACAAATCCTGATTCACAATCAAATGAAAATACTAGTATGGGTCATTGATATGGTATGACATGCGCAGAAAAATTATGCTTTATTGTGGGCAACTACAATGCTACTTCAATAATTAAGCAAAGTTTAGAAAAGACCAGAGTTTTTCTTTTCTTTTTAGAAGAGAAGTCATTTTATCTTGGAACTAATTACTTTTGGCACACGTTATATGAAACATAAGTTTGTGTGCTTCTGGCTAACAAATGCATTGATTTGATGCAATTTCTGCCCCGATCCACGTCCGAGTTACTTTTCCGTTACGGATAAAGGCGAGCGTGGTCCGAATGGTACTGTGTTGGTTGGCTGATTATTTGTTTTAAACCCCGTAGAGAATTTTTTGCTCCTAATAAGACGTCACCAATTATAGATGAAGTACCAAAAACTGAGAATTATACTTAGCGCTGAAGGCCGAAGCAGTGAGGGTTCTTTAACGTGCCAACGCCTGCCGTGACACGAGATTTCCCTTATTAAGGTCATATCCGAAAGAACCGTGATTCTCACTTCTAAATACCGTGCGTTTGGTGGAGGAGTAATCACTACCTCTTTTTACGTCTAGATTTGACGCAGCCTACCGGTTGCGAAACGAGCGCTCTAACCATTGAGCAGCCGTGACCTGATTGACCATATTATGGCATGACGTTATTGGCCTGTCTATCCATTCGCGTCTTGCATGCCGGATATACACCAACCATCTTACAGTTTGGTACATTAATTAACCATGAGGAGGAAAAGATGTCTGTTGTTTTTCAAGGCCAAAAGTCTAAGTTGCAGTTATTAGTTAATAGGAAAACCTTGTAGGCAGAATACAGGATCGACCTACTAGGGCATTGAACGTCATATTCGGTACACATAATATGAATGCCAAGTGAGGGAAGGCTTTTGTTCTTTAAGGCCAGAGATCAAAGGTCAAGGTCGTAGTTTCACTTAGTAGGAAAATCTTGTAGGCAGAATATAGACCAAATCGTAAGCTCTAGGATTATTTGATCACCGTGATGTAAGAAAGATGCCTATTGTTATACTCCCGCTCGGAAGGAGAGGGGTATATTGTTTTACTCCTGTCCATCCGTATTAAATATTTTCGTCGCATATATATCACGGCCACTTATTATTTGGTATACCATTTCATCTTACAAAATTCAGGCTTTTCACTTGTCAACTTCCTGTTAACTGACTTAGTCAATATTTTTGAGTCTTAGTGTGAAATAATTATTTTCGTCCCACTTTTACAGCAATATTTTTATCGTGAAATCTTACTTGATAAAATAGCGTTCTTATACCAAAGGCATTCCGTAAATGCATCGTCTTTAATGGGCAATGCTATCATATATACATGTAGATAAATTACATCAAATCAAGTTATTAAAAGTTCATATCGATATTTCTGTTACTAAAGCTACATATATGGGCCGGGCACACTGTGCAGTCACCGCTCAGTGGAAAAGCGTTTACTTCATGATCAGGACTTGAACTCGAGCTTCCGGCTGTGGCTACACTGAAACAGACTTGAGTTCCACATAGACAGAGGTAGTAATAATTCCTTCACCAAGCACTCTTAAGCCATAAGTTCTAAAACTTTACTGATCATCAAACTGCGACATACTGTAATGAGTAAGGAACAATACAATGGGCCTATGTCTTCCAAACACTGATATGACTCAAACTAATGGAATAGCCCGAGATCCTGTTTATCCCTTTTTGAATGGGTATAGCCCTTTGCTATATAGGAGACTGTAGAAACGTTTTAGTCTGACCGCAGCACACCAAGTGTGGCAAGGCACTTTCCGGGCAGCCCTCACTATAAATTAAGTCCTAGTCAGTCTGGCGGCCTAAAGAGAAAAAGAAAGGTAAAATAATAAAGAATTAAAAGTGAAGCGGATTTAAGAGTTAGGGTTGAAATGCAGCCACTGGTAAGTTAAACCAAGGAATTGTGGTGAGATACAAAGTGAAGTTAATCCTGAATAAGGGTGAAACACCAAGTACTCGCAGAACAATAAAAACTTGATATTGGAACCAGGTGCAAGGAGCCCAGCCAGTGTTACAGTGCCGTGTAACATAGAACCCCGTCTTGTGTCCCCGTGTACATTAAAAAAATTAGTGCATCACATGATAAATCCTTAAAATTTGATTGAATAACGTCTTCTGCTCTATAAGTGGTGGTGACATTAATGAATGTCGAATGCCGATGTTTGCCGCTAGGCCGCTCTGAATGTTGAACAATGACCAAATACAGTATTATCAGGATATTTCAGCAGTCCATTAAGTAATTACATGATGTGTATATGCTTCATACTTTATAGGTTCAATTCCGATGATTTGACACCTTGAAAAGTTCAAAATATTATTATATTGTATTTTTATCATTTTATAATATGCAAGAATATCATATAGTTCTATGCGCTGTACAATGTTTGTCCTAAAACTATATCACCGAGTCTGAAGGGCGGAGTGAATATTTACTTCGAAGGTGTCTCTAAATCATGCGTTATTAGAACCGTTAAAGCACAATTATTTATTATATGATTACATGTTTAATTTAAACCTGCCTCAATTGGAAGGAAGTGTGAATCGATCGATCGCGGCAAGTTGGCTATGATTCAAACAGTCAATAATTCTTAATATTCACCTGGAGGGTCACGTGGAGATTGATATCAGGAATTATTGACTTCTATTTTGTTGGATCTCAGCCAATCAGAGAGCTAGGAAGTATTCAATCATATAATAAATTGTATTATTATTTTGATATAAATTTCTGATTTTATCACTTATCCGTATTCTCAAGCTAGTAACATAGTACATAGCAACTGGGCTGTAGAGACCCTCGGGGACTAACAGTCCACCAGCAAAGGCCTCGACCCAGGGGTCATAATATAAATCGTATACGGTACCAATTTTGATGCACCAGATGCGCATTTCGACAAATTATGTCTCTTCAGTGATGCTCAAGCCAAAATTTTGGAAATCCGAAACATGAAATTCAAACTTATAAAAAATGAACAATGTAGTGCCAAAGACTGAAAATCTGAAAAACCGATACCTTACAGCCGAAGAAGAAGAGTTGCGCTTCACACGTGTCTTATGAGGGAACCTTTTAAAGTTGTTACAGGGTCACGGCTGGTATGGACATTCACATTTGAAATATTGCGCTTACTGTCTATTACATCTGACTTATGTGAAGTGAATATGACAATACATGTATTTAAGTATTTAGTATGGATCATATCCATTCTCCATTTTTAAGCGATTTTTTTGTGTAAGAAGTACTAAGAACATTTCCACAGGTACTAAAAATAACAAATTCTGCATTGATTTCATGTTTTGAATGTTATATTACGTTAGTTTATATATACTAATAGGTAACTACAAGGAAAAAATAAATCGTTGGTATTTGAACTTTTTAGATGTTCTTTTTTCTCCATTTTACTGCAATTTTAAAGGTTATGCCCCCAAAATGATTCAGTCAATAAAAAATTATGGCATTTTAGCTTGCATGCAGTTAAATTGTTTTTTGAAATCAGTAAAATGACTTTTGAATGCACAGTAACACTTGAAATGGACTGTTTTCCATTTTTCTTCGATTTTCCAGATTGTTGACCTCAGTTACTGTCATAGGTTCTGTTCAAAAATCTTCACTTTCTTTTTAAACTTTTGTGCACTGTGATAGATATATTAGGTGCTTCTAAATGGAATTTCCTTCACTGGATATAATAAATAATTTTGGTAACTTTTGAGAGTTGAAAAATTGCTGTTTGTCTCCATAGATAATAATGATTTATAATGAAAAAAACGAATTTCACAAGGGTCAATAACTCCTTATGGTGGCATTTCCTCTCCTTATGTGTATTCTACATTCGATTTTGCTAAGAATCTTAGCACATTATAATTTACAATATTTACCAATATTTAACAGTTCTGGAAACTGTTAACATTAAAAATTTGTATTCCATATTTATTTTAAAAGATTCCGTTTACGAAATTATTCAAAATTTGCGATTCGATGTAAACCATACTATTTTCTTTTATTGTTATGTCTAGACATCTTAAAAGAGTGGAGACGATACACCAAAAATTTGTTTCTTTCTGATGAATTAATTAACTAATGAAATGAGTAAAAAAAATAAAAAAAATTAAGGTTGAAACTAAATTCCTTAGAATTCTTAAATATGGATAATTCTAAGGTTTTTTACTTACTATAGTGCGCTGCAGCACTGAATAGGTTATCACTTACTACTGGTAGTTCTGATAAGGTCTGCTAAGTATTTAAGATAGTCCGAGGTTGATCCTGTAAGGCTACCATGTATGGGGTGGGTGGGGTGCACCTGAATGCAGCTGTCCATTGCTACCCGAGATGGTAGTGAGCCTAAACATCATGTTGGACACAATTCTAAGTGTTTTGGGACATGCTGAACTAATCGGGATTAGTAAATTTATAGGAAACACCACCGAAAATTAACCAGATTATGCCGCACTTACCAACAGCGTGATTTGGACAGGAATCCGTAACCCTTTTATACTTTTTAATATGAATAATTCCATGGTATTGTCGAGTGTTATATTCTATAAATATGCAACCTAAGACGTGTATTCAATTCAATTGTTGTGCGGCAAATCTCGCGATAGAAACGTTTTTTTTAAAATTGGCATATCACGACCTTATAGATCAAGTTACTTCAGTTCTGAACGACCGGCGTGACCAAACCAAAAGCAATCTTATTTTTTTCTTTTAGCATTCCATCTACATAACACAACATACATGTTCAGCTCATTTTGGTGTCTCTGTATACATTGTGTCTATGTTCTTCAGTTTAAAAACCAATGTATAAAGTAAGAAATAGACGATTTAGATCGACAGTTTATCGTGAAAATGTACAATTGAATAAGCTCACATCAGATCGGATTTAATAGTCACTATCTAAATACTACAGGAGTCGGCATTTTTATCAATATAAAAGTCGTAAGTAGAAGTATTGTCTGGTTAAACATACTCCTCACTGAGTTCGCGAGCGTTAAGCGGAAGCGAAGACGAACACGAGATTGGCAACGTGATTTTTTCCAGTTATCTTCTTTTTTACTAATTTGACCCTCCAAACACAAAAATCACATCCGTAATTGTTAATTAATGAAAATTCTCTACCCTTAATACTCCACAGTTTCCACTCGAATCCACCTTTATTCCATTTTTTCAAAACTCTGTTTTGAACAAACCCAATACAATGCCGCGTACTGACTACGACATGTAGATATTATTTTACATCAAGTTGATAATATATCGTATATTTTAAAAAAATATTTACCAAATAATATCATAGTCTTTGTTAATTTTTTTATTATACTGCTAAAATATGAAAAAATATCACCGTGCATAATTCGCTTCCGTAAAGATATATACCAATATGTCATGTAATTCAAAATTAAAAGGGAGATATCTATACTTGCATTTGTGGGGAATCTTAAACTATGCAGTTGAAAATCTATTCATTTGTAGGTTTCGACAGCATATAGAAAATGTCCAACAAACTTTAGAGTTCGCTGTATTGGTATACGTGTCTATTTATATTTTTTATAACATATAATATTGATAAAAATTATACTAGAAACTAATATTATTTTCTAAGTAATTACAGGGAGATCCACCTTTACGGAGAAAATTGTAAAAATGGCGCTGTCTAAGATCAGGAATTTTGATATAAGAATGGATAACAAGTGATTCATAGGTGAAAGATGTTTGTGATATTAATGTCAGCTCAATTTACATTAACTGACGATATAACGGATGTAGTTGCTTGTGATATAGTGAAAGTTAGGAATCAAACTTAGTAAATTTAGAAAACATCTGGAAACCGTGCCATTCCTGTCCTTTCGTCGCTTACGCTCAGCGTATACTTCAGTGTAGGTATTTTCCGGAATCACATACTTCTCATTATTGTAAATAATTGCCAGATCCTGTGCTATAACGCAAACACTATCTCCAAAAAGCTGTGTGTAAAATTTTTCCATGATTTTTAATACCCAAAAGATTTCTTTTATTATACATGTGTTCGTAATCTGCCATGCATGTGTTAATACGCTCACACTATATTTTAATTTATATATTGAAGCATAATGATCTATATCAGAATTAGCACGGGATCGACAATAAGCATATAGAGGGTCTATCCGCATGAATATCCTTCTTCGGAATTTTACTAAGATGAAATAACTCATAAATCAAAGCCTCATCTAACTGAGTATTTTTTCATGATCAGAAAACTTTCTTCTTCAATGTAACAAAAAAGTTCGATTGGCACAGGTTGTATAACGAATCTCGCTTGATAATGTCATCTGTTTCGCAAGTCTACGGTCGTTCTCGTCTATGTATCATTTATGTTGATTTCACGTGATCACCTACGCGTTTCATTGGTTAGATAACACTTTTTAAGAATTGAGGTGATTCTTCAATCACGCTATCTCTCTAGAACCATTAGTAAAAGTTTACGTAATTAAACATTATTTTTGTTGAATCATAAATTATAATGATAAGAAATTATCTATATTTTTTCGGGATTGATTATGTCAGGTTATCACCTCGATTAATATAATCATTAAACGGATATAATATTTCTTCTATCTCACATGACGCTTACGTCAGATCTTATCCTTTCTGTTGATGAGTTTTTACCGTGGTCTTAAAAATTCTCTGTCCTGTAATATACCTGCTCGTCACCGAAAATATTAAAATGTAATCCCTAAGCTCTTATATGACGTAGCTGTTATGCGATTGCAAATTGTCGCTGAACAGTCATTTTTATTAGTTCGGACTGATTTTTTACTAAAATACCATCTTTGAAGATCTTTCTCAATTATTTCCTAGCCTATTCGTTTGACTTACGAGGTAAATCTCTCGTAATAGTAATTTATTTCGGACTAATGGAGCTCACGGCAGGGAGTGCTGACCGGGTCAGCAGCAGAATGCTTAACTCCTCGCATGGCACCTGATCCTACCTCTCGCTTTGGTTTACGAGGTCCGTGTTTATCTCTCTACACCCGGGGGGTATAGGGGGAGGTGGAAGGTGGGCGGGCGCAAGAAATTACATATATATCCAGATGATAGGGATCGTCCGCTTGAAAATAGGTTGCCAATTTTCTCCACTGCGAAGAATATAGGACATAGGAGATAGTAGACTTATAGCAGTGATAATATATATTACACGATAAGGTTAATGTTACTGCAATTAATTATTGAATGGCCTTCTACATTTGATCTCCAGCGTTTGGCAGTTCTTGTTTGTCATAGGCGACCTTCAATTAAAGGTCACCATTTTGCAACATGAAAATTATTTGACAAACGGTATACAATTCTCAATATGCATCCATAAATCTAGGTTGAGTTTAATCAGGGACTTAGGTGGGTCGTGCAAGCGTCACGGCACGTCGTGTACCCCAATTATAAAACTTTAACGAAACCCACTCTCCCCCCCAATCTGTGCAGCCCTACACTCGAATTCACTATAGCTTTTTGAGCATCTAAGATGATACGTTATGACAACAATGTTAAACTCCGCCTTTATATGGTATGTGATACCCACATTTCATCAATGAAACTTTACCATTTTCATCGCCTTATAGAGAAATAAAAGTTAAACGAAATCTCAAAAACCGGAATTCCACCTTTATTCGCAAAGAAATTTGAAGTAAACACACACAATATAGTGGTACAAATGAAGTTGTGCTTATCATTATTCGGAGCGAGAAATGAATAAGTTGATGGTGGATAAAATCAATTCGTAGTAAATCGAGCCGGGTTGCCATCTTTACTTGCTTACGCTGACATAACGAGCGTGTCACCTCGTAAAAATCAATACTCATTACTTTAATTAACTAAAAGCAATCTGAGATCATAACCTAAATACAGAATTCGTATGACCTCACTTCAAACTGGTCTATACACAACATGTTGAGAAAACAAAAGTAGACTGTGGCCAATCGCACCTGATGCAAGTTACTTGTTGTGTTTATAATATTCAAGGATCAAGAAGTGGATCATGTATTAATGGGAATAGCGTAATACCCTACACTTACACTACGAGTCTATGTTAAATAAAAAATACGGCATACATTTCTAATTTGTGAATGCGTTTGTTGTGTTGTTTTTTATTTCGCAGTAGAATGCGAGTCTCTTCTAATATCATATCAAAGTCAATAACAGCGCATTTTTAATCATTGATATAGACAAGTAACATTGACATTGATCAATTCATATCAAGGTTTGTTTATTTTGACTTGTATCCTGTACGACCCTGAACGCGTCGCATTGAAATAAATACTTCCACACTACAATTTTGAGACAGCGTCAAAAGGGTTGTTTTTGTTTATTACTCCTCCACACTGCCCAATGAGAAATTAAGTTGGCTCAGTACCTTTGAGCGCTTACTAAGCCTGTAAGGATGTTAGAGACTATGCAGAGCGAGTTTAGCCTGTGACGTAATTTGACCTGAAGTTACGTATTTTGCCCCCCCCCCCCGATTCAAAAAACTCACGCCTACGCCTCTGTACCTACACTTAACATAAAATAAAACACTTTAATCAAAATTAACTCACTTGAACCTGCTCGATGCTCAGTCATTTCATCTGTGTCACTTATCATTATTTATTTTAAATTTAAAAGAGAAATTATGATAATAAACTTAAATAAAATTAGAATTAAAAAAGACAAAATACAAAAAAAACTCCGTAAAAAACAGACCATTGAAAAGAAGAACAACCACTACCACACCAGTCCCCTCTCAAATAGAGTTCTTTTATGCACTTGACTCTCTAAGCGTTTGTTTTCAAAAGCTAAACTTGTATACATTTGGTACTGATAGAGAATCTTGCATATCTTCGGGAGCTGGTAGGTGCCAATGTACAGAATCAATATTCCTTCACCTGGTAACCGCTCCTTAGTTTGAACATATTTTATTGTATATATACATATACAAAAGGTTTGAACACAAGTTCTGACAACTTACGAGGTTCTCACCTTAATTTATGTTGCAGTCGCCATTTGATTGAACTGTATAGGCCGCCACTATAAATTATCTGGGACACAATATCAATTAAATTAATTCATCTGGCGGCCACCATATAAATGAACTGCCGATCGCCACTTAATTTATTTGGCAGCCGCCACTTAATTTATTTGGCGGCCGCCACATAATTTATACATGACGGTTGCCATATCCAACAACACTGTACACTGACCCCCTCACGCCAAAATCTGTGCAAGTCGGTAAAATAGCTAGTTTATAGCTAATGTTAATTGTTGATGTATAAGTCCGACTTTCAAAATAAAGCTTATTTAAATTTAAATTTAAACTTCTTACTGCCAAGTTATTATCATCGTACGCAGACAGGTAGCAGTTGGAACAGTCGTCGGAGAAATCGCCTTCTACACCCAAAAAAAATTTCCTTTGTCATCCACGGATTTCCTAGATTTAGTGTGCATTATTTTGGTAAAATCTAAGAATTTTTGTTTTTGTGACACCCCACTTACCTTGACACGGATAAGTCCGACTAAGAATTGAAAGTAGCTAAATTACTCTCCGAAAAGGTAAATCACATAAATTGAACTTTCATGTTCTGAATTTTTATTATTCTTTTGGTTGTTTTATATTCAGTTAAAAAATTCGATGCTAGATTAAAAAAAAAAAATGAAACTAATTCAAACGCTACCACAAGTTCTTATCAGGCCTGCACAACTGATCAATATTGACCCACGTAATGCATACATGACTACGTCTCTATTTAAGACAAGGTACAACCAGTTCAATTTAAAATTCATATGATTAATTTATACGAAGTGAATAGATGATTTTAATTTGATGTACTAAATGAAAATAGTCAATTAACTTACATTTGCATTACATCTGCAGTCTTTTCACCACGCACATCATGATAAATGTACTTTAACCCCTTTTCATGATAAAAAATGGTTAGGAGGCACATAGAATAACCGAAATGGCGCTGTACATAAGCAGGAAATGACACATGAAATACATCAATATAGTCTATATAAGTATTATTTGGTCCACTCGAAACGATTATTAATTCCAAAACAGAACTGTTATGGTTGCAGCAGCAGACTCACTGCAAAAATCTGTTTGCAGGAAACGAATCATTCATGTTCGCAGCTAGCTGCAATTTGCAAGCTTGCTGCAAATTAGGTTGCAGGAAGATTGCGGGAAACCCTGCCACAATTTCCAGTGATAAGAAATATTTGCAAGAATATTTAACTGTTTCAAAATGTTTGCAGGAAACTTGCAAGAATCTTTTTCAATAAAAATTGTTTGCAGGAAAGTTGCAGAAACCTCGTTAGCAATAGATTGGGTTCGTGATTTAAAGTTTCAAAGCATCGGGCGTGTTATACATGTTGCAATCAAGACCCGCCATTTTTATATCTAAGGCCAAACCAGGAACGAAGTGGTATACACGTAAATACGTTGTGTTTTATACATGTAACATCGAGTGTTCAGAATGGGATTAAACAAAATATTACAGCAAAAGAAAAAAAAATGACATTTTGACGACTGATTTCACCCATTTAAATGTATTTTAATACACGAGTCCTGATCTTCTCGGAAAAGCACGACGGACGCATTCGTTTGATTTGAATATCGAGCCCGAACTTATTAGAGATCGAAAAACGAAGTGTATGAGAATTAAGGACCTGGAATCTGACTTAAAAAAAATCTTAGGGTCGGAGAAAGATTTAGGTCGTCGGGTAATCGGAAACTCGCCTATTTTTTTTTTTTTTTTTTTTTTTTGGGCCTAAACCATGTCTTACGCGGCCAGGAAAGATGTCTTGATTCGGTCAAAGTTTATTGTCGAAGTAACTGGTTCTGAAGAGCGGTTATATTGTAGTCAAACAATTTACAGTGTACGTCTTTGTAGAACTGGTCAGTTTTGTTCTTGACAAAGACTCTATAGTATTAGTTGAAATATAAATATGGCGTAAGTAAACAATGTTGTTCAAGTAATTATAGTCCCAAAAAAACATACAACAAAATTGGAGTGAGGTGCAACACGGACTCCGCAAAAGAAAGAAGAATCAGTGTCCAATGGAGGAGTAAGGCAATCCTTTACTGAACGTCACACCCGGCGTTGAACCGCGTAGTCGAAACAAGTAAACGGGGTCTACCCGTCGTCCAAATCTAGTATAGAAAAAAGGTGTATACTACAGTCAGTCAACATAGTTGTAATCCGAACACAGGCATTATCAAGAGACCGTATGAATGCGAAAATGAGACTTTTAACGAGATTTCGTTATCCCCTCAACATCAACTTCTTTTTGTTAGTAGTGGCCTTGCATGTTAAAAAACATCCATATGCATGGTATGCTCTTGCTATCAAATCAACTGAGAGGATGCACACCATAAGCGGTGTAGATGTGCATTATTACTAACATAGTAGAAAAGAGAAAGTATGAGCGAATGCAAAGTTTAAATCATCACGCTTTGCAATATAATCGTAGATTGTCAAATCTGCATTAGAGTCAATATTAAGTAAATATCAAACTGTCAGATTTTCTAGTGTGTCCTTTATTTCGAATCTCGTCAGGAGTAAAGGACAAGATTCGACGAACATGTCAAATTCTCGTAAGTCTAAATAGAATTAAAAAAAAAACAAGAATTACACGGAAGCAGAACACGGACCCTGGACCACCGAGTGGGATGCAGGTGCCTAGAAGTAAGCATCCCTGTTGACCGTTCACACCCGCTGGAGCCTCAAGTACTTGATCAGTAAATGGACACAATCCGTCGCCATCATGTGTGAAAAACGGTTAACACAATGGCTATGACAAATCAGAACAGCATTTGATCATGGTAGGTCATATGTAAACACTAATGTGCTTATTAACGGAGACCCGACCAATAAATTATGAATGGCGCTTTAACGTACTGTGAAACCCTGCAACAACACTTGTCTGTATTTAGCCTGCCTCGATTCAAAACTTTCATCATACGCCAAACAGCTCATTGCGATATCGGAATAAGTTGAAGAACAAATACACACCAATGCACGGTGAACGAATGGAATATTGCATACCATAATATGGGAAAAGATGACGTGAAGAGCCTGAAATGTCCCGTTTTCAATAAAGTTTGAAGATAGTTAGTTTGACTTTATGTCATGTTTCAATATAAATAGTCCGTACGAAGCGAGACATGAGAAAAATCGTGGTGTCCTTATTCTTAGTTCGTTGGGAATATAATAAATCGACCATATGAATGGGGGAAATCATTATTATGATAGACTAAAACGTCGTCAGTATCGAAATGCTCGCAACTAAAGGCAACGCTAGATATTTGTTCTTTTCATGTCGAGCTTTGAATTGAATGTCTACCATCATAAGAATATAAACGAATAGGTTCAGCTAATAAAGACAACATTCGTGCCCACCATAAGAAATCCACGAGACCTGTTGAAAAGCTAGATCGCCAAAAACTACAAATATATTGTCAATGGGGAACTCCAGCGTTGCTTTAATCAAATGGACTTAATTATGAAAATTGTGATTGTTAATTGATAAGACATCATCTATATACATGTACCTATATGTAAGGTTGAAAGACACGGCAAGTTTTTTTTTTTTTTTTTTTAATCCCGTAACAGTTTTTGAACATATTCTGCTTCGTATGAATATAAAAATAAAACTATTTTATTATTTTATTGCAGTTGCAATCGATGTGAATATCCAAAATGAAGACGAAGAACACTTTATCCAGTGCATACCCTTATAGCTTACTTTCCATGCCAATCTAATAAGGCTGCTACATACTGAGTATGTGAATACAGCTATAAGCACTAATCTGAAGTACATGAAAAACGGACGGAACTGACTGTGGAGTTGCTGTGAATTAAACTGATTGTTGGGACGAAATATTGAAGAAGTGGATTTATCAGTGCTGGAATTAGGTTGGAATTAGCTGTTCATTTGTGTATTGAGTTCTGATTACTGTGGTGAAATTCATTTGGATGTATTGGGCTATTTAAAAAAAGTGCAAAGGTTGAAGATCTTGAAACAAACCTTTCCAGAACGCTTAGTGACTTCTCCAACGAAGAGGAAGCGCGTATTTACTCACCGTGTTAAAATATCTAATTCCGGGAAAACCGCGAAACCGTAATAGATAATGATATACGCACAATGAATATCACATTATCAAAGTTCAAATAGCAAAAGAAAAAACTACAATTTTTATTTCTTTTTATTTGTTTTTTTGTCTTTTTTTTTTTTTTTTTTTTTTTTTTTTTTTTGTATTTTTTTTTTTTTTTTAATTTTGTTTTTGTTTTGTTTTTTTTTTGTATTTTTTTTTGATTTTTTTGTTCTTTTGTGTTACATTTGTATTTAGATTTTCCCACTCATCATAGAGGTGTTGTCAACTTAATTTGCATGGTAAAATCATTACTGCAAGTCTGCAGCATACTTGCTGCAAACTTGCGCAATGTTCGGCGCAAGTTCGCAGGAAAACCCAAATATGGGCATGTGAACGTTTGCTGCAAGCTTGCAACAAACTTTATTTGCATGGTAGAATCATTGCTGCATGTCTGCTAAATGGCTGTGTGATGCGCAAAGTGTGTGTGGTGTCTGTGTCTGTGCTTAGCACCCTGGCTTTCAGCTCCACCCCTGGATAGCAGCAAGCAGAATGTGTAAGTCTTCCCTGCCAGGTATAGCCTCTCCACAGTTAGACCTATGTGGCCCAGATATGGGATCTTCCTCGAGGTGGCAGATGGACATTGAGCACCTAACGGACCCCAAGCAGAACCACAGAGTTTTGGAGGAGACTAGACTCCTAAATGCACGGCGTGCATGGCCCACTGGTATGTGGATATACCCTGGTGCCTGCAATCATAGCCTCCAATAAATAGAAAATAGCAACATCACATCACTGCCTTGTGATAGACTTGGGAAAGTCAAAGGCTAAGGGAGTAAACCCCAACAGAAAATCTGGGAAGATGGCACTCATGAGTAGGGTAAATGCAACCATCTAGGAAAAGGAAAATTACGAACAAGAAACCCAGACTTTCCGAGAAGGTTGGGCGTGGGGTCAGCACCATCACCCCGGAAAAAATAAAGCGTTACAGAAGCATCAACAACTATCCAAGAAACTCCTGTCCTGGGTGAGGAAGGGCCTGCTCCTGCAGGAAGTATGACGTGCTGGGGCCAAAGCCGAAAGGAAACTTCTGTGCCAACATCCCTTCTGTCAATCAGGACAGCCCCATCACCATCAGTACATGGAATGTCAAGACCATGTACGAGGCAGGAAAATCAGCACAAGTGTCAGCAGAGATGCGTCGATACAACATTAGCCTGCTTGGATTAAGTGAGATAAGATAGCTACAAGCTGGACAAACAAGGCTGACTTCAGGAGATCTCTTGTTATACTCAGGACATGAAGATGAAAATGCAGCACACACAAGGCGTAGTAATCATGCTTTCATGTACAGCACAGAAGGCACTTACTGGTTGTGAAGCGCATGGACCGAGAATAATAACGGCTAGATTCAGGACCAAAAAGAAGAACAATAAATTGACTGTGGCCCAATGCTACGCACCCACCAACGATCATGCTGAAGAATCCAAAGACCAGTTCTACAACAGGTTACAAACAGTCCTGGACAAACGTAAGGATAAAGACATCAACATCCTTATAGGAAATTTCAAATCAAAGTTTGGATCAGAAAACAGAGGCTACGAAGATTTCAAGAAGTGGACAGCATGCTCTCGGAGAGATGAATGGGAACGGAGAAAAATTTGCGGACCTCTGTGGACTCAACAACCTCATCATTGGTGGCAGCATCTTCGCTCACAAGAGAATACACAAGGCCACTTGGATATCGCCCGACCATATCACTGAGAATCAGATCACATCTGTATTTCTAAGAAGTTCAGACGGTCTCTGCAGGACGTGCGGGTGAAAAGAAGAGCGGATGCTACAACAGACCATCATCTGTTGAATGCAAAACTCAAACTTAAGTTAAAGAGGACTGACAAGCAATCAACAGGCAGGGTTAAGTACAATCTGAATATACTGAAAAACCAACAAACCCATGCAGCATACATATTAAACA
>CAJDSM010000785.1:0-11228 GCA_903981925.1 Ostrea lurida | reverse complement strand
GGATATCCATTGCTGGCCAGCCACGGACTGACAGAGAAACCTGGAAACAGAACAAAACACGGTACACAATGTCCACTCTCCACATCTAATGACACTCTAGACTTATGTTTTAAAGCACATTTGCTTAATGTAAATTCATGACAATAGGAATACATCACTACCCATTTCAGCAAAAAATGTTTAATATTCAAGGGATCTTCAAGGTAGAGCTTAACTTTGTGAGATTGCATTTTTCAAACAGTATAATTCTCAAACATCAATTCCACTTTCTTCTTTAGATTTTCATTTATGCTTAAAAACTGTACAATCATAAACATAGTTAACAGCATTAAAGGAGGCAACTAATATACTAATTTTTCTTCTTCGTATTTTAGAAATCAGCAGCTCTTACCTGGAACCATATTCCTCTGCTTCCAGTTAGCAGTGGGCTGTAGGTTCTGGACTTTGTAACCCTCTCGTGTTAGAAGAACAGTAATACTCTCTCAACAGGTTAGAGGAACCCTCCCAGCAAAGAGGAAGAGGAAAAACTGAAACCCGTACATGTCGCATATTGGCAGGTCGTTCCAGAGTGTATCTAGTGGATTGATATATCATGAAAATACAATAGAAATTAAAAGTCATGTACTATGACATAAGTCACTTCATTATCTCTAACTTGATGGACTGAGAAAAAAAACTTTTGCATGCATAGACATCCAGGTTCTCCAGATGTCGAGGGTAAAATACTTAAAAAGATTTGAGTGGTTGGGACTTCAAAACAACTTTGACATAACAATGGCATTCAAGATATCAGCATTCGAGTACCAAAGTTCAACTGTAGATATGTTCATGAATTAACTCTGATGTATAATGTAGCGTGTAGTGTTACTTACTTTATGTGATAAATTTCACTCATGATTAAGATTTCCTCTTTACCTACAATAATCAATACATAATGCAATAATATACAATCTACATGATAGAAGGATTAATAAGGCAGGTCATTTTACTGTATTTCCAAAGACTGAAATGAAATTCGATACCCCAGTTATGGTATGAGCTTGGTTGTATTTCTCGGTTGAACTTGTCTATCCCGATGCTGATTATATCCCGACAGTAATCCAGTTTGAGGTGGATAGTTACGTGTTTCAGCAGTGGTTCAGCATACAAACAGCACACCACGTCCGAACAAGAGGCTCCAAGGTTACAGCTGATTGCTCCCTTCACAACAGGTATGTTATCAGGGAGGACCATGGGCCATCTATTTAAAGCATGTCAGGTTAAAAAATTTTTAAAGTAAGTTACTGTTGTCATGCAATGGTTGCTGATTAAAATCAGCTCCTTAGAATCCGCTCACTTTAGATCGCTATTACTAGTGTACGCGGAAGCAAAAAAATTATAGGACGGATCGAGGATTCATTTTAATCAGATTGTGTTTTATGCATTAGAATAAAAAAAATCAAGCATGAGAGTAATTTTGAGAATGACCATTGGTCCATCCATTTGATGAGGAGGTGAATATTCCAGATGCCCTGTCACAAACTTGGGAGGAGTTATACAGATAACTGTGCATTCCTAGGTCTTCTTCCAGTCTTGCAATACTGTGGTCTTCCATTGTTGTGTATTTATTTTGTGTCTTCCATGAACTAAATGTAAAATCTGTAAGAAAACAGAAGTGCAGTTCATATAGAAAAGACCATGGAAATGAAATGTACCTTTCTAACATCATCAAAATCAAACCTATTTTCTCAATCAGTGTTTCAAGGCATCAGTGACACACATTGTATATTGATTTTGATGATCAAACCATATAACTGTGCTCATTTGAATGTTAGTAATACAATTCTTACTTCAAAGAAACTCAAACATTTCAACTCAAGACAGGATTTTTTTGCTACAAAGTTGTATTTCTGCTGGTCCTCATTCAATGTTACATGTATAACATTTCTGCCAAAATTTGGAAAAAATCAAGTTTTGCAAAAAGGTGAAGCAGACTAAACATGTTGAAATAGTAAAAAAAAAATTTGAAACAAGTATTGTCTTTGGTTATCGCAAAGCATCTATTTTTGTACCGATCCAAACTGTTTAACTCAAGAAATTCACGACACTCAATTTCAACATTTTTCCCACATTTTTTATCTGTCCTACGACTGGCATTTTTTCATGCTGTTTCTGCTACTATGGCTGAAACCCTTTGTTACCCAAACATCATTATAGCTCTTAGTCTGATATAGTCACCATACCTTTGATGGGTGTTCCTAAGTTCTCATACCTTTGATGGGTGTTCCTAATTTCCAGTCACAGGATGGTTTAGGTAAAAGTGTGTTGTTCAATACATTGATTTCTTGTTCACAAGGTAGCTTATCTTCTAAGCAGATCATAAACTTCAGACTGACTCGGAAATAGTGTGCTCCATGAAGATCTGTTATCCTAAACCTGACATCAACAAATCATACCATTCAGTATGAAACATATACATGTACATTAAACATTTGGAGATGGGTCAAGATAAAATATGGAAGGAAATATCCACAATTACGAAAAAAAAATCTGCGACATGTACAATTGGAACATGTACTGTGCCACACCAAAATGAAAAACAGATGCACTATCTCTTTGGTGGTAAGGTTGCAAAGCCATGTTTTCTGCAGGAGTAAAACTGAAGTAATTCTGCGGGCATGAGAGTAGCACTTTTGACAAATTCACCGATTCATTGATTTACCTCCACCTACTTTTCACTTTCCTCAAGGTTACCTGAGTCGGTATATTCCCTTCATCCAGTAGTCGTGCCACACGTTGAACTTTAATTCATCAAAAGCTGTTGGATTTACAACAAATCTATCAATTCCATACTCAATCATCCATTCACAAGAGTCCATTGTCATGTAGAACTGAACTGATTGAGAATTTAGTCTCGCAACGTCTGCACAACAGCTAAAACTGGTGCAACTGGACGTCAGGTGGCAGTTCACGTAGGCGGGCAATGATGGCAGTCCTGGGGGGATTACAGACGGACACTCTGGAGAAAAAGTACTGGCAAATGAATGGTCTATCAATTAGTCATTCATTGTTCTTTTGTTTTATGAAACAGATTCATGTATACAGCATTCCTGAAAATGCGAAAATAAGTTTTTGTGCATACCATTTTTCCACCCATTGACTGTAGGCAGGAATTTGCTATCTGATCTGTTACATGAAGGGCTTAAGATGTATGTGGATACCCCAGTATAGTCATATAAATAAACACGTTCCCGCTCAGTGATATTGCTCAGATCTACACTGTTCCCAACACTGTAGTTCGACAGCGAGAAACCTGCAATAAATCAAAAACATTCACACACTGTACATGTCCTGACATCATATTTCTAGATTTCATACTGCAACAGCAGTCAGTCAATTGGAGCTGTAAAGAGTTCAACTAACCCGATTTTTCATAGTCCAGCATCCCTGTGCAGATCCTTTTTGGAAGCATTGAGTTCTTGAAAACATTGGCTATAAAAGTACAAGGCTTGTACCTTTCCCAACACAGTGAGACTTTAAGGTCCACCAGAAACATATTCTCAGCAGACAGATCGTAAACTTTGTAACTGAAAGTTGTAAATCGATCACTTTTATATGAATTTTAAAATACGGGTAGTAGTATCTTGTTAGAAATAATCTGACTACTTAATTCGTATATCAATAATTTACAATACTGTGATACAGTTAAGGACTGTGAGAAATGAGGAATATGCTTTTACAAATAAAATTTAAGGATGAATACTTTTTTATAGAGCTACTGATAGTAATGAGCTGCATACATACACATCTGTCAACCAATCAAAAATTAAGATAACTGTTTTGGATGTGAAATTCATACTCTTATCAGAAGAGTCTATGGAAAGTTTGCACTCAATATGATTTGATTGATTCTTTATGTAGACTTGAAAATTGTATATTAGAAAATTAGTTCACTTAAAGTAAAACTGACAGTGTCTCATATTTTAAAGTACAATTGTGCTATGCATGTCAAAGTATTCATCAAATTTACTCACTCCATTCGAACAACTCCTAACAGATAATACTGCTGTTCTTCTCCTAAAAAAAAAAATTAAAATTATGATTGGAGCTCCAAGATCATTTGTTATAGATGTAAAAAAGTTCACTTAGCTAAAATCAGAAATCATACCCCATGCAATTTCAGAGAATGGAATTTCAGCTTCAAGATGTTCCACTGCTAAATGAAGTGCTTTGGTACAAGGATTAATATCCATGGTGGCCTCAAATGTAGAATTTGTTAACTCAGATTCCACACAACAGGTCACTTTGTTACAGTTTCTGTCAAGTTCACAGGTCAAAGGGTATGAGGTCAAAGAAGCCACACTCGTTTTATCTATACATTCTGAAAAGGAGGTAAAATAAAAATATTACGCTTTCCGTGATTAATGAATTTTTCTAGTCATGTAAGAGTGTATGTTTTACAGAGTTCTTCAAATCCATACAGAGAAATATTTTTTTTTTTTGAACTATTACCGTTGTTCCAACCTGTCCCACTAGATGATGAGGATTTGATTCCACTGCACCTTGAATGAGACTTTTGATAGGGGCTGAGAGAGAGGCTCTCCAATAGCTCATCAGACAGGTATTTAGGCAGAACTTCTCCTTCTGGTACCGACTTCTCACTCAACCACTGGCTTATTGAAAAATCTGGAAAATAAGGCATTCAAAGTTTAACTAAAATAAGTGAAATCTGCTGAAATGTTCAGCGAATTTTGAAATACAATACTATACATGTACAGTACATACCTTTAACTGAATATAGCATGTCCCATTTCTTCTGGGACTTTGGTATCAGCACATCATTGAGAATAGGGACATCCAATACGCAAGGTTTAACATCATCAAAACAAGCTTCTGCCTAGACCATTTGAAAGGTCCAGCATGTTTCCATCAGAAAGGTCATTTATCTTATATCTAGTTAAAGAAAAATATTAAAAATCAAAGCCAAAACAGTCATATTTTCATGCTTAATATCTCTACTTTGGGTACATGTAATAATTATTACCAACTGATTAATCTAAACTCTCATGTCACCAAAGCCCATATTAAAATGCCCACAATAAATATACCAGATACCTGAACTTAAAAACTCCAGCTACGCTTATCCGATGCTCTTCCCCAAACTCAAATCCAATGAAGGAATGTTTACGATACATCTTCTCAATATGCACCATTATCTTCTCATACGAATAGTCAATGCTGACTCCTACTTCAAAAGTTCTGTTCAGCAGTGGTACATTGATACAGCATTTAATGTCTGTACATGTTGTTGATACTGTACAGAATGCCTTATCCTTCACCTGTTGTAAGGATCTCTGGATATTCAGAGGACAATCTGTAAAATATCATCACAACTGGCCATTTATGTTTGGTTACAAAACTACATGATATACATGCACATTTCAATACAAGTTGTTTAAAGGATTGATGCATAACTTTTTATCAATTACAGCACAGTACAGTCGAACCTCATTATCTCGAATTTGATGGAATCGAGAAAAAAATTCAACATATCCATGGATTCGAGATAACTTTGAAAATAGGTGGCTGGGACTTCTGATCACTTCAACATAGCCATGGTATTTGAGATATCAGTGTTCTAGATACCAAAGTTTAACTGTAGTATATTTACATTTCAACCATTTTTCTGGGGCCCCGGTGTAGACAGAATCGCTTGAGGAACATGCCGGATAAAGCATGAAGGCAGCCACGCTTAGATGAGATAGCAGGTTGTCCACGGCTCCACTTTCTATGGGCGTGGTGTGAGCCACACCTTCGCTTGTTTGCCAGTTGTCGCAAAGAAAAGCCTGGCAAACAAAACATTATCAATGTTTGATACTTTTAACTTTAATACTTTACAGACCCTGTCATTTCAACATTAAACTCTAGACATATATTTAATTTTGTAAACTCAGAATGAAGATACAACATATATTGAAGCTTTATAAAATGTAAAATGTGTGTTTTTCATTGCCAGAAAAAATCAATTTAATTTACCTGGAATTATGAATGGGGCATCCCATTTGCAAACTTTCTTTGGAAGATAGTAATTTTTCAGTACATTCACAGAGACATTGCAGTTAGGAACCTGAAGGGCCTCTAAACACACATCCAGTCTCAGATTTATAATGAAGTACCCATCTGTGTACATATCAAAAGCCTGGAACCTGATGAAATAAAAAAATATTTAATTTCAGTGTAAATTAGTCAAAAAGTAAGTATATATACATGTTTATTTATGGAGTAACCTTTTACCATTTCATTGATATTTTATATTCAAGTCAGTTGTATAATGTAGAGTACAATCATCCTATTAAATGAATGCATTACATCACAACATGGAAGTGATCTGTGGAACAAAAATAATAGGTGTACAATGGCATCATGTAACAAAGAATCGCTGAAAGTTTCATAGAATTTTGTGGAGTAGTAGATAGGAGGTAAGGATGGATGAACGGACGGAATACAGGATCACTACAAACCCCCCGCTTCCACTAGCAAGGGGTATAATAACTGTACAAAAATAATACATTAAAATTTACATGTATAGAACTTACGTCATTCTGACAACTCCAAAGAGCCACACTTCCTCTTCTTGTCCCCATTCATAATCAAACAGGTTCTTGGAGAATCTCAGCTGATCGATGCTGACCACCATTTGGAATGTACAGGGGTCGATCTTCAGCGTGGTGAGGAAGGAGGAACTAAGGGCTGAGACCTCCACGCAACACTGGATGTCCACACAGGAGCTGGAGAGGTGACAGGACACAGGCTTACTGGACAGAGAAGGCAGAGGCTGGATCAGGGTCTCAGGACAGTCTGAAATCAGAATTACTAATGGTAAATATCAACTTCACATTTAAATACGTCATTCTTGTTTCTAACATGCTTCATACCAAATCTGAAACAAAAACCTAGCATGATAGTTATCAAGAAAGAGTTAAAAATTTTCAATTGTTAATCATTGACCATTTTGGCCCTACCCCTGGGATCTTGAAATTTCTAATTTTTGTAAAGGGCTACCTTCTCATTCAAAATATTCATTATGTTTCAATTTTAATATTATCAATAGCATTAAAGAATATATTTTTTTGAAATGTTTTACACATAAATATCATATACCATGTTATTACTAATTACTTTGAATGATGAATCAAAGGTCAACACTCATGCCTACAGGTTTGTTTTCTTGACAAAAAGAAAAAAACAAAACAATGAAGTACCATTGATCCAGTTGTTAGTTGCTCCAATAAATGGGGATTTCATGCTGCTACATCTTTTGTCTCCTTTGTACACAAAGTGAGACAAACCAACATCCTGCATGAGCTGAGCCAGGTTATTCTCAGACAAACCGGGGGTGGATATTCTCTTCCCAAGTCTCCAAGTATTGTAGGAAAATCCTAAAGCGTGATTAAACATTGCATTAAGTAAGAATGATTTGTACCAATATTTAATTTCTCTGAGTATTATGAAGGTGCTTTATAGTTTTTTTTTACGGAGCCTTTTAGGGTTGAAGTGTATAATGCAGTAAAACTTACTGTCATCAAGAAAATCTGTCGTCCAATCACAAGGTTTCTTTGGCAGTTTTGTATTTGTGAACACAGGAACATCAACCATACAAGCCTTGGATGACTCAAAACAAATCTGAAGGTTAAAATTTACCAGGAATTTTTGTTCACTTGCGAGATCCTCAATGGTAAACCTGTGCAAAAAGAAATTGTAAGCATCAATACAAATTACAGGACTATCACCATAGTGCAGAAACATTCCATTCCATATTCATTCATTACAGTAAAACCTGAAACATAACATTATGTCCCTCCCAAAAAACTCTGTCTAAATGGGATTAAATGTTGCAGCTCTAAAAAGGTTTCCAACAAATAGCACGAATGCAAGTTATTCTTATCTTCAAAATTTTACTGTAACAATTCTTTTCAATGAAAAATTGTTTTAACTTTTTTAAATATCACTTCACAGTTATTTTTGTAGTTCTGACTAAATTCCTGTACCATTTATCTATGCGACCTTGACCTGTGAGCTTGACCTTTTTCAGATCAGTCTTGATTGAAATTCATGACACTTTCTTTAGTCAGAAGCAATCTTGGTTTGAAAAAGTCATGGACTGGACAGGAGATTTAGCAATAACCAATCCCACTAATCTTGTTCTCTTGAACCTAATCACTTCAGTGAAATACAACCTTAGTACTGTTTGAGCTTCTAATACTTCTTCACAGATGGACAGCTGGAAATGTTTTATCGCACCAATTTTGGAAGGTACAATTAAAAAATTCTGAGTAAAGTACATGTATATATCTTGCCTCATTCTAACAACTCCTTTATATTGATGATTGCTCATGTCCGAAGTGGGAACTGTGAAGACTTATGTTATAGGAGAACTTCTCAACCCCCACGCTGGAGATCTTAGTTGTACAATGCGTCCAGTCATGCATTCCAGGAGTTAATCGATCTTCTGAGTGAAGGGAGGTCAGAGCAGCATCTCACCCCAGTACGAGAACTCGTACAGTTTGGAGATCGAGTTGGATGTGATGGAACTCAACGTACTGATCACAGCCTGCAATTACATACAGAATAAATCACATCATATCATTCAAAGTAATCTGCATGCCAATCTTCAACATTTATTCAGTATTTAAAAATTCAAATTTAAATAAATATATCATGTGACTCAAACTGTTGGTGACACACTATTACAGCCGTGTTTCCAGCCATTTTACTGGGATGGAAAGGAAGAGTTTTCTGTTGACAGACCGAAGTTCGCCCAGATACTGAATGAGTCAAAGGTCGGCATCACTCCGACCCAGCATATGATGGCAGACTGGGGTAACCCTGTAAATCTTTATCATCTAACCAAGTCTCCAAGGAGAAATCTAACACAAAAAATAGGATGAACATTAATAATTCTCCATAGAAGGAAGGTTCCACAGTATATTCCACTGAGAGAACTCTTTCTCAATACAAACCTTTGATAACAAAATCTTCTGTCAAGTTACAGGACGGTTTTGTGAGTTTGTTCTCCTTTAAGACATGAACACTGAGTTCACAGACTCCCGAGGACTCGAAACACACACTCAGGTTTAGACTCACTCCATAGGAAGTTACCAGGTCCGTTATTACGTAGCTGAAATAAAATATAGAGAAAATTCACTAGCTTTGCTTTATAAAAATTTTCATAACGTTTCATGTTTATGTGAAATAAAATGCTTGGTTACAATCTGCCTTAGAAATATTGTATATTCAAGCACCTGTCCTCGACTATAAATAGCAATTGTGAGTCTGCCACTTACTCTCCCACTTAGTATACAAATACTCAAACTCAATATACTAATACCCAAACTCAATATATCCATATGCAATATATTCAGACTCAATATACCCAAACTCTCAATACTAATATCCAACTCAATATGCCTGAATGCAATATACCAAAAGTCAATATTGTTATGCTCAAGTGTTATATATACCCACACTCAATATACTAAATACCCAAACTCAGTATATTAGCACTCAAATGCAATACACCCAAATTCAATGTACTCAAACTTCATATTCTAGTACCCAGGGCAATATACAGAATGCAACAATGTTTGCCCTTAATGAAGCAGACAGATAAAAACCTACTTTTTCACAGAGTTCTTAATGTACTACAATATAAACCTCTTTCAATGATCACAAGAACTCCTCAAATCAAGGAAAGAAAACATAATTTGAGAGAAAATGTCAGAAATATCAAATATGTCCTTAATTCTGATTTACAGTCAAAGACCAGAAAATATCTTTATTCATAAATTAAATCCATGCAATGAAGTGAAGAATAAAATTGCAAGTAACTGATATTGCCTGCATTCATATCAAATACCAAAAATAATTTTCTTAACTTTATGACAAAGTAAATAAATTTAAGTTGAAAATGTGCTTTAGCTATATGAGTGCACTTGTTTGGATGTAAGAATAAACTCTCAAGACTCACATTTTTGTACCAACTCATGTCAATATTCAAAGAAAGATGTTCAATGACTGTAAAATATATCATGATTTTATCATTGACGAGTACAGAAAGAGGTTCACAACTTACTCCATATTAATCATGCCAAACAAAGACACGTGTTTCATCTCTCCGAATTTGTATCCCAGGAGTCGGTGGCTCCACTGGTACTTTTCTATCCCTATATATATTTTACCATTACATGAATCAATGTTAATGAAAGCATCCAGATTTGTCTTCAGGATATCTGACTGCAAGCAGCAACGAATATCACTACACGAGCTAGATATTGCACATCTTGTGTGTGTCCCCAATGGACGTAGACCCTTGGTTTCTGTTTTACAACCTACAAAAGAGCATGAGATTCATTGTAATACACAACTATTGTAATGTAATCTCTCTGGTAACAAATAACATAATAAACTAGCTTAAGACAGTGAAGTATAAGTACAGCAAAGTTCTGGAAATCTTTACTCGTTATAAATGTAATTCATCAAACCTAATGAGTTCATAATGTGTTTTAAAACTACAGGGATAAAAATTGCTTTGCTGAAAGTGCAATTCATTATATGAAAGTGTGTTTGCTGTACTTTACTTGAATACTTTGAAAAAGTGTTTCCAACCAAATTGATGTGATTTAAAACAAGTACTAGAACTTTACTGTACATTTATGAATTCTTTTCTCACCTCACCAAATACAAGAATAAAGAAATAGCCTTTATGCACTTTGGAACAGATGAATTATCAGAAGTTTTGTTGACCCTCTAGAAGGCACGATTCTCTTAAGAAAATTTACCAACCCTAAAAAAAAATCTCAAAAATTTCAAAATAAGGGTTACCATCCACCCATCCCGTGGAATTGGCGACTTTGAACGGGAATTTACTCCAGCTGCACGTCTCAGATGGACTCAGAAGGTAGGGGCCCAATCCAAGATCTTGGAACAGTTGTTTTACATGGTGGATATCCATAGACGATCCAAGGTTTAGCCCATGTGCAGCTTTCCAAGATTTCAGAGAAAATGCTGTTAACATACAAAGCACTTACAAATCACAATTTTTACCTGTCATTTACATGCATATCAATGTAAAATATGGTATACAGTATTATAACTCATTCACCACAGATGCTGATCATGCAGTCAATTTTGTAAGGCATTTTACTGGCTTCTTGAATGTCAATCTTGGGCAACACAAAAGACTTCAAACA
>CAJDSM010000784.1:0-22327 GCA_903981925.1 Ostrea lurida | reverse complement strand
AAAGTAGAACGTTTCAGGGACTGTATCTTTGACCTTCACCAATCATTTAGTGCTGACATTGACCTTTCAGTTCAATATGCACGATGTCTCTATTTTCTTTAGTTTAAACAAGTGAGACCTAATGATGTCTGGATCTGCGTCGCTCGCAGCTATATCATTTATAAAATTTTGTAATAAAAAATTTCGGTCAGTTCAGCATGGTATTAAATCCCCTAAAAACCATATGAATCTCTGAAATAAGCTGAAATGATAGGCTAATATACGATGATTTTTGAAATATTGTTAGTTCAAAGGGATGTTATTTATGAGTGGATTTTTAAGCAAATTTTCTATAGTTTGAAGGGAGAATCTTCCGTGAAAATATAGAGGAAGAAATATTTCGCTGCTAATATGCACAACTAAATATGATGTTCTTACTGTATACCAAGTTTCGTTGAATTTGGTTGGGTAGTTCAGAGGAGTTGCAATGACAAGATCTTTATATAAGAGGATTTCGCAAATTTTCTAAGTTGAAGGGCATAATTCCGTAAATTAAAAGATCAATATTTCCTGCTAATATGCACAACTACATATGATGTTCTTAATGTATACCAAGTTTCGTTGAATTTGGTTGGGTATTTCAGAGAGTTGCGATGACAAGCTTATTGGGACGGACGGAGTACCTGAATCTAAACCTGCTTCGCCGTCGATGAAGGTAAAAATGTGACTAAATCTATAGCTGAAGACAGAAAAAGTGTTTGACTGTAAGACAGAATGACAGATCAAACCTTTGGGGCAAAAATATTCCAGCCCTCACCTACCTGGTGTAGGAATTCAACCCATCTTAAAGATACTTTAAGGACCCTCTATACATGGGTCCAAAGAAAAAAAAAATTAGACACTGAGAAAATTGAAATACTTTAGGTGTTAATATTAAGTTTATCTAAGTTGTTTTTAATATATGGTCGGGCCATTTACCCCAGGAAAAATATTCAAAGATAATGAAGATTGATGAAAAGAAATCACCATTGCTCATTTGAATGAAAACAAACATGCAATAAAGAGTTCAGTTAACTTATCTTTACCTACTGACATGTTACAAACGCTTGAACTGATTAAGAATTTGGTAATACCCACAATATTACTGTATATTTCAATTTAGATCTAAGGACAGATATATCTAATTGCTTCATTTGTGTGCAGTGTGAGAGGGTCCCCTTACTTAGGCATTGAAGTTTTTATCTTAAGAGACTGTACTTCCACTGTGATTCTCCATACACGGTTATTATACAACTTTCTACACTTGATTGTTCTCCCTCGTTTTGATCTCGTATGGCTTCTCTGTTTTTCTCTGGCTCCAATACACTTCAGCTTTTATCAGCATATTTCCACTTTCATGTGTATATAATTAAACAGATTTGATATAAGAGTCTATCATAAATGCAACAGCTCTTTGTTTCTGATGATCGAAGAAACGGTAAATTTAGTATATACGACACAGAGAAGTCGTCCGGAATGTCCTTCAATGACATGATCACGCACCATGTTGTATAAGCATCGAATGTCGGGCAAGTCACAACTTAAACTAGAATTAGCGATCCGCCAAATTGCCCATCACACAATCTGTGATCCGCCACTTTGCACATCACAACAGTTTTAAAAGAGAGATGAAAGAGAAAACAGTTACACTCAGTCTTGAATTCACCCACGAAGGCAAAAAGAGCAAAAATAAAACAGGAGACGAGGATTTCCCTGTATAGAATACACTGAACTGAACTCACCCCCTTCAGCTTCCGTCCTGTGGGCGGGGGGCCACATGGTTTGACACTGACGCTGGACGGAGTCGTCCACCCCTTCCTCCTGGCTGATCATCTCATGATAAATGTAAATATCCTCCTCTGTAATAAACAAACAAGACAATTAACTTCTACAAAATCTTCAAGCTGGTACAATACAATAAGATAATGAAAGCAGTTACTAAGGTTTGATTCATCAATAACTGCTTTTCATTAATTTCATTCCTGAACAAGTGCACAGAACTGAATGATCTATTAATTACAGTTTATATATATATATACAACAGAAAAATAATGGGTAGCTGTTCACAATTATCCACAAAACATCACTCTTTCACAAAACTAAGAAGCTATGAGATTTGGAACCCCCCAAGTTTTGCTGAAAAGGTTTTCGAAGTTTGTACTATTAGAGCAGCCTTTGGCATATCATATCACATAAAGTGTTACATAAAGCTGAGAGCAACATTTGTGAGATGGGGGTCTGTTTTATCTCAATTCTATTGAAAATATCATATGTTGGTCAATTTTTAATGTCTTTGTTCACATAGAACTAGACTTTGTCGACCGACTTCTTTAAAATTTGTATAGAAATTGTGCTTCGTTTCAAACTTAAACATATATATGTATCCAAAGGGTGATGTCGACAATCTTTAAATTTTTGAAAAATATTCTTATACTGCAGTTTAAAGAAAACCTCCTCACTTTGACCTGTTTGATATCATAATCATTTTTACCTACGTGACATTCTGGTGTTCAATATACTTTCATTGTGTGCATGTAAAAAATTTCTGAGTGTCTTTCGACCTCCATCTTCGAAATATTGAAAATTCTTGAGAAAATCTCAATACCGATTTTAATACTTTTAGACTCAGCTGCATGCTGAACTGTCAAAACAGAGAGCGAAGATACCACCAAGTAATCCATTCACTGATTACAGTATTACATGTATTTCTTAAAAATGCTGAATATCATCAATGACCTGAGTTACATGTAACAAGGGTTACCAGCTTCAATGAACACACTTTTGACACATTTAACAGATGTAGATTGAATGGTTATATCTTCCATACACTAATAATTAGGTAATTGCTCAGGGTGAAGAAAATGTGTCAAAATGAAAGTGAAACTTCAAAACATTGGGGAACACAGGCTTAAGTATTGTACCGACAGGTGACCTAAAAATGATATGTAGTAAAAAGGTTCAAATTATAGCTTACATGTAGTGATCCTTTGATTCCCAGAAAATTGAAAACTACATGGCAGTTCCAAAGAAAGTAGCTGCACATCTGAAGCTCCCTAAGAAAATATTAGGTTAGATCAGATTCTATCACAACATTTTCTCAGAGAGCTACAATTGAGAGATGCTGAAAGCTTCCTATAATCCCTGTGTGATTACATATAATGGTTAAATATCATTTAGCATGGGTCCAATTCGGGCTGTTACAGTAGTATAATTTACTCCAGGTTGGATTTCAATAAACTGAGCCAGAATAAATTCCCCAAGTACCCTACATCACATCTCTCCAGATAAATACCTACAATCAGAGCTGAATTCAATTCCTACAGCTTTTTTTCTGTAATTTAACATTTTTACAGGAAATAAATGATCTTTGTAATATCATATCATCAAAACCTAACTGTGTGTGTGTGTATATATGATAGAAAAGCCATTGAGACCCAGCTCCCCTATCATTCCCAGCTTTAGCTAGTGTCCAACAGAAAAATATAATTTTATGTTGATATTTGAGTTCATGGTCAAGTGGTTTGATGAGTAGACAGCCAATACATCATGTCAGTGGTTCAAATGTCACTTGACATGCTGCATCTTTTGTATTGCATATTTTGTGTTCTTTGAAAGACACTTCATTGTTAAATGGCAGCTATAAATGAACGCCTGCTTTGGCAGCTATAAATGAACGCCTGCTTTGGGGGGGAGGGGGGGAGAGACTGCTTTTGAATTTCATACCTGCTGCTATCTTACTCAATTATAGGCCAAGATTTTTGTACCTGGAGCAAACCTTCAGGTAAGGAGTGGACCTGATTTTTACAGGTATGATGCTCTGCAGAGAAGATGATAGCTAAGGCAGACTACAAAGCTGTCTATGCAACACACTATATATACACATGAAATTGTGGTCTCCGTAAAACAAAAAACCAAACCGAAACAAAATGATAAATCCCAGTAAAACAATATGAAAAACATAAATAAATAAAAAAACAGACAAAACAAAATAATAAATCTCAGTAAAATTTAAAAAAAACAACCAAAAAGCTTAAAGATAAATCCATGCCTGTATTGTAATTTGAATCAGTTTTGCAGATCTAATACAGAATGAAGGGGTTTTCAGGCTGTGTGTCTTTTAAAAGGTGTAATCATATATGATAAAAAAATTTCATCTTGTGATTAAAATACTCAAATTTCTATATTTGGGTTTACAGATTTGTTTACCAAAACTTATTAATATGGACTTACATGCATCAGGGCATTAAAATCGCTCCAGATGAAAATACAACATGTAATAACACCAAAATTGCGTGTTACAATTCAAATATTGCTCATATATTTTATTAATGATGTATGTGAAGAAACCGTGATCTTCATGCAGCCAAGCACAAATTTGATTTTTTTTTTCTTTAACCTCACAAGGTCTTGTAGAAAATGATGAGAGACTTTGTGTGGAAATATCGAAGAAACAGAGCACTCCGATTTCTGACCCCCGCCATGGTTACAGTGAAGTCTTCTGGAACCAGGATTCCAATCACCACCAAAATTTATTGTGGACTTCCTTAGACCACGATACATCTGTGTACCACTTTTCAAAGCGAACTGATATTTAGATTTTAAATGTAGTTACATTAAAGTCATCTAGATCCAGGATACGGATCGCCACCAAAATTTATTAAGGACTTCCTTAAACCAAGATGAATCTGTGTACCAATTTTCAAAGCGATTTGACCTATAGTATTTGCAAGAAGTTAATTGCTAATTCAGACAAATAAATCCACAAACAAATAAACACCTCCGATTCTATAACATCCTTGACGGAGGTAATAATGACAGTAAATCATAATTGGATACATTATTCTAAACACAGTGACTCTACAGTATCCATTATTAGAGTCAACTGCACTCTGTAATTCTGAAGTCCAAATTGTCAAATCCATTTATGCTATGAAGTTTTCCGAATATTGCTTAATTCAGAAAAATTAATAAATGTATACAAATCTTTCGTGGCATGAATTTTTATTCCTATTCACTTGAGCTTTTAGCTCTGGTGAGCTAAATAATTTTGAAAACTCCTCCTAGACTTGAACCCACAATCTGTGGATCAGCCGCCTTTCACAACTCAGCTCTCTGGCGAGGCAATACGATTCAAGGGGGCAAGAAATATTTTGCTGTTGTCTATTTATACATTGATGAGTGTTATAAGGAAGTTACCTATGACAATGTGTCAATTCCCTTGATTACAGGAAATTTTGTGTTAATATAAAAAAAAAAGTTTACTTTATACTTTCCCTGATGCTATTTATAGACCATACATCAGCACAATCTCAAAACGTAGACTACCTAAACTTTTAGATTGGATTAAGTTGCTAATAATCGTTGATAAAACCCTGCAAAAAGCAGACTGTGGAATCGCCCTGTGCTGAGCTCTGCACATGTACAGTCGAACCTCGTTATCTTGAACTCGCTGGGACCAATAAAAAACTGTGAGATATCCGTGGATTCGAAATATCGAGAGTAGAAATATTTAGACAATAGATAGTGGGGACTTCCGAATCACCTTGACATATCCATGGTATTTGACATATCACATGGAAATCCTATTATATCACGTTATTTCGTTCGTCGTAGGTATCATATCCAGGGTATCATTTGCAAATATAGCATTGTTTTTATGTTTTCACTTTCTATAACATTCTGTCGCCTAATATTTTTTATTTCCTGCATTTACATATTTCAAAGAGAGGTCGCATTTAATGCATTTAATCATCTTCCCCACTGATGGTAGGTCCACTTTGTCCCACCTCTGCATTCAAAGTTCCACTAAATGCGCCTCCTACACAGAAGAGTTTGTATCAAAACCGACGTATTGGGACTTGCAAATAACCCATCTTACTTTTTGCTTACTCGATGGAAGCTTATTTATAATATTGGGTGTTGGTTGTTATCTGTAATCAACATGATTGGGTTTATATATATGTAACATGTACTATTGTGTTCCACGTACAAAAAAAAAACAGATGTCAAGATTTCTTCCTTTTCAAAAAAAAAAATTGCAGTGTTATAGATAGTGAATGATCATCATCCTGATCTCCATCCTGCCCTCCATTATAGAAAGTACAGGGGTTTTTTTTCTCCCTTACTTTTTTTATCTGAATAATGAAATGCAATCCATATATACGGGATATGCCAGATTTTTGCATTGCAGAAAAAATACGCTACCTGCATTAATAGCAATGCCAAGCAAAATCAAAGTATTGAGAATACTGTTAGGCAGAAGAAGGTTTGTTTGTCGAAAATTAAAAAAAAAAGTTAAATTGAAACATGAAATGTTGAAATCTTGGTATGTTCCGTGTGTGGCAAAAACAATCTCAACAGTGCTCTTCAACAGCAACTGCTTCTATTAATATTACTACCAGTACTATACCTTTACTAACTGTCTCTCTTGAGAGAAGTTTCTACAAAGTTTGAGTGTAAAATTCATATCTTATTAGGAAGAAATGTAATTAGTACACCTTTTCAAAATTTCAGGATTAATCATAAAAATCCTTGTGTGATAGGTTCTTGTACAACTATGCAATAGCTACATCCCAGTCAGACCTGGATATCAATGAAGCGAGTATATGGATTTTGGATGATCATCTTAATTTTGAAACACATATTGTGAATTCAATGAGATGTTTATAGATATAATGAAAAAGAAAATGTTTGTCTTTGAAATTACACAATATTAATTTATCAACTTGCATTGAACTATAAGAGACAATAGCAGGTTGTAAATCCCAAACTATGCATCAAATATCCTCCTTCAAAAAAATGTTCCAAGATCAATTTTGGATATCTCGATCTCCCGGATATCTCGAAGTTTTATTGAAGTCCCTCAGACTTCAAGATATAGGGATTGTACTGTAGTATTCCTACACTTAACCCTATGGAATGTACTATCATCAAATCTACAAGCTACTGCATGTTCAATGTAATATCAAAATCTTACATATATTTAATGTTGTCAGTAAACATGACATTATGAACTGCAATTGCTCCGCCAGGTTTTTTCTTATTTATCATGATGTTTGATGGAAAAACATTCATTAATTCCTTAAATATCTAACAACTTGTCGCATTACAGTTAGAAAAGGTTCAATAACTCGGATGACCTGAGCTTGATAACGTTTCTGATAGAATGTCGTCTGCTTGGATTGAATGTTCCACGTCACCTCTAATAGCTTGTCTGAAATGGATTCTCAAGACTAACTGATTCACTGCATCTGTAGCCTATATATGTACGGAATAGACACTCTTAAATCCTATATTTCATTCTGCGTGCCCTTACAACAAAGGGTGAGAAAAACAAGATGCTGTGTAACTTTTACATAAAAAAATAATAACATCCTTTGAAAATAGAAAAAAAAAAAAATTTCAATGAACCTTACAAAAAAAGTATTGAATGTATCAAAAATGACATGATAAATAGTTATTTCACACATTATTCAAATTAAAAAAATTTGGCAAATGCACATGTAGAACTTTTGAAATTAAATCAATGCAATAAATACAAACTGTTCCCCCTGGAAGAGGGGGGGGGGGGGGGGGGGGGAGGGGCATAAGGGGCATAATTCCATGAATTTATCACTTTAAAAGGGCATGCGCAATGTACATTTCACAAAAATTTTTTCTATCTCCAAAATTGACTTCCAATGTTACAGAAAACGCAACATCATTCAATCCCTTCAGAATTATTTGATGATGATGAAAATATAATCATACAACTAGTCTACTGACAAGTGTTTTTGCGGTATGTATATGCACAGGTGCATTGCATTGCTTTCTCCAAAGAGAGGTAACTCAAGTATGAATAATTGTGCAAATTACATTCTTCATAACTATTATCTTTTCCAAAACACAGGAAATATGTCGATTTTTTCTCAAAGAACATAAGGGTACTATGAATTTTATATTAAGAATAGATCTATAAAATATATACAGATAACGAACGTTGTGTATGACCTTATAATTAACACGAATTCTATCTCTACTTTGTCAAAGAAGGAAATAAACTCCACCCATCCTTGAGATTCAGATCAGTCCTAAAGCCAGCTCATTGGTTTGTCCATGTATGCTTTGATGATTTGAAGTTAAGGGCTCCTTGAGGTTTTCAATCAAACCCCACTATGCACTATTTTTAAACTGTTTATCGCACTAAATGTAGCATGACATAAACAAATTCCAAAAATAATTCAACAAAATGAAGCAGCGTTACATAGAGGAGAGAGTGAATATTATGGTGGCAGTAACGTTACGGACCACTGCACGCACGCTAAAAACAAAAAAAAAAAGGCAATATTAACAAAATCGTAAAAAAAAGAATGGTAACATAGATAAAGAATCTTCATTAACTATGGCCACTTTTATTTCATATGCACGTGTGCTTCCCATCTACTTATACTGATTGTCTGCAGCCAGGCATGCATCTTTCATAAATTGTTTTAAAAACAAATTAGCGAATTACTGGCCGATTGAAAGTTTGCTACACCAAGTCGAGATAACAGAGCACGCTGTAGCTAAAAGATGAAAGAAAATCAGAACTATCTTTTCTGAAAATGCAAGTACAGTTGAACTTCGGTATCTCAAACACTGATATATCGAATACCATGGTTATGTCGAACTGATTGGAGGTCCCAGCTACCTATTTTCCGAGTATTTTCACCTTGGATATCTCGAGTTCACAGATATCTTGAACTTTGTTCCTGGTCCCATCAAGTTCGAGATATCGAGGTTCAACTGCATTTAACTATTGGTCAATACACAATGCAAATTTACACCTTTTACTATGTAGGTGATAGTGTGCAATTAAAAAACTTAAAACAACTACATTTGAACTTCAGCATCTTGAAAACTGGTATCTCGAATACCATGGTTATATCGAAGTAATTCGGAAGTCCCAGCCACCTATTTTCTGAGCATTTTTATCCTTGATATCTCGAATCCAGACATCTCGAACTTTTTACTTGGTCCCATCAAGTGGAGACTTAGTTGGTAAGTCTTCCAGGGAAGACGTGTCACCTGCCTACTTCTAATTTCATTTGAAAAATTTACTTCATCATTTAAAGTATCATCATGGCAAAAAAGTATAATAATTATAATTTTTTTTTGTCAGAATTCATTCTGTTTTAAGTTTACCAGAATGACAATGCAAATCCTACATGATGAATTAGATGAAAGATGAGATTGTTTTATGAGATGCCATTTGTGAGATTCCTATCTGAAATAAAAACAAATTTGTTTATGTCAAAAAAATTAAAGTTGCGTCAACAGGAAGTGGACATGTGGCAGATTGGAAACTGCATTACACGATACAGTTTCCATACTGATGCGTGCAATATCAGGAAGCTGGCCTGTGTGGTTCCTGAGAAAATGTGACAGAATTTGTCCACGTTAAAAATTCAAAATTGCGTCAAACAGGAAGTTGACATGCGGCAGGTTGGAAACTGCGTACACGATACAGTTGTCCATACTGAATGCTCTGTGCCAAATACAGGAAGCTGGCCTGTGTGGTCTTGAGAAAATGGACAGAAATTTAACCATATTAAAACATTATAAGTTTGCGTCCCAAACAGGAAGTTGACATGCGGCAGGTTGGAAACTGCGTTACACATACAGTTGTCCACACTGATGCTCTGTGCCAAATATCAGGAGCTTGCCTATGTGTTCTGAGAAAAAATGTGACAAAATTTGTGAGCCAACACTCGACGACGCCGCCAGACGACTAAAGTGATCCCTATATGTTGCCGTTCCGCTAATGCAGGCAGGCAACACAATAATGAGGTTCAACTGTAATGTATAGTGTTCTATTAGATTTTGCACATGAATCCTTGTGCACTAAAATTAAAAGTGTGTCAATCATTCTTGCACATGAAAATTAAACATCATCTCAAATTTAGACTGCCTGAAGTTAATTCTACGTTTAACGTCACCCGCGCGCGTAGGTTTCAGCGAAATTGCCGTTTTAAAAAAACAAACAAATCCGTTATCGCAAAATAGACTTGGACTTGAAAATCAAATCCTACAATGTATCTACTTGGACATATTACTTTTTTTGGTCACTAAATTGGGTGATTTCAATTTACTTTGACTTGAATATTATACGTGTATTCAATGTGTGAAATTGTTGATTGAATAGGTGATTTTCTATAAATACACATGTGTTTAAAATTTTTGTTTGTTTATTTTTCGCCTCCCTCCCTCATAGGTTTTGAATTTTTGAGGTGACGTTAAACGTAGAATTAACTTTAGGCAGCCTCATCATACAGCTGCTGTATACATGAAGATTCCTTGTAATCAATATCTGCATTAATTCTCGCGAAGCATCTATTGCAAATCAAGGCTAGCCATCATCAATCTATTACTGATTTTAATCAATTTAAATTCTTTCAAAAATAGCATTCAAGATTTTTCAGTCTTCCAAATTGATACTGAAATTTATAATAACTTTTAAAAGCAAGCACTTTGTAAAATTATACAATCTGTGCACAATCATTTCTCAGAGTGGGTGTAGTAATTTGTTTATCACCAGTAATCACGAATGGAAGAATAGGACATCTTCACGCGAGATAAAATTCTTTAAATAGTGTAAAATACTGTAAATGTACTAACATTTGACTTTAAAGAAAAGAATTTGACAGTTCGCTTTGGAGAGAAACTTTGAACACCATACTAACAAGGATTAATGGAAAAGGTCAATAATGATAAATATGTCACTGCTCAGAATCAAGGTCTTTAATCTCACAAATATTTCTCCTATACACAGAGAAATTGGATTTACATTAATTAAGAAACTAGTCAAACAATTAGCTGATATTTAAAAAAATCTAAAAGTACCATTCACTTTCTATAAATGTGCGCAAAGTCTCTTTGATGAAAACTTTTTACCACAAATCACACCAGAATTAAACCATTTTGGCCGATAAAGTACTGTATTGTAAAGTATTCTATTGCGTTGGGTGACGACACAATTGAATGCTAAAATTGAACTTTTTTGATGTAATACAACAAGAATTTTCATTGGTCGATTCCAGCCCACCTACTTTCTTTTGCCAAGTTGAGTTGTATGGACTGGATTTTGACAATTCCCCCACCTTGAACAAATGCAATTAAATCATCGCACATACACATTTATGAAGCTGTGCGAGATATTGTACATTATTTCATCTGTTTTAACCAGAATTATTTGATTTTAATCTGGTGTTTACAAATAATTCACTCCACCATTTCTATTTTCACAAGTCAAGTGACAAAGAACATATCCGATTCATAGGTAAGATATCATAGGTCTCTGTGCATTTTGTTACTACAGTACAGTGAAAGAAAAACAACAAGATGTGTTTGTGAAACACGAATGCCCCCGTATTCCACATGCCAGCTAGTGGAAGGGGCTTGTCATAAGGATTATGCATGTCAAATATGAAAGGTTTATCCCTTACCATTCAAAAGTTATGGCCAATGTTAAAGTTTTTAAAATGTAGGTCAAAATTCAAGGTCACGGTCAAACATTTTGGTACCAGAAAAAAGGGCTTGTCGTAAGGAATATACACGTGAAATATGAATGCCCTGACTCTTGCCATTCAAGAAGTTATGGCTAATGTTAAAAGTTTTGTAAAAGTAGGTCTAAGTTCAAGGTCAGGAGGTCAAAAAGTTTGGTACTCACGTAAAGGTTTTGTCATAAAGGAACATACATGTGAAATATCAAAGCCCTAGTACTTACCATTCAAAAGTTATAGCTAAAGTTAAAGTTTTTGAAAAGAAGGTCAAAACTTCAAGGTCAAGGTCAGGAAGTCAAAAATGTTGGTACAACGGAAAGGTCTTGTCATAAGGAACATACATGTGAAATATCAAAGCCCTAGTACTTAACATTCAAAAGTTATAGCCAAGGTTAAAGTTTCAGACAGAATGACAGACAGGACAAAAACAATATGCCCCCCGACTTCGATCACGGGGCATAAAAATATCATATACAGTTTTAGTAGCAATTCGCTGTTTTACGCTCTTTCAGACCTAAATTCAAACAGTTTCGTCCAACATATCTAAGACCTACATTCAAACAGTTGCGCCTAATATATCTAATAGGATATATTTATATTGGTGGGTATTCCCTTGGTGCACGTGGAGCTATTTATAGACTTCTCTATTTTTGATGTTGCTGCAGAACTGCAACTCTATGGAGGTCAGTGACAGGACAAACCAAAGCTCCGCATTAAAACTGCAACCATTTCTGGGAATTATATTGGCATCAAGCCAAACTTTCCAATATCTATTAAACTTTCATTTAAACTGAAAAAATAAAGCGTCAATATATTTTGCCAGTTTCCGTGGCCATATCTTTTTTGTTAACAGTTAGGTATAGAGCTCTGTACGTATCATAGCCACATTCAAACCACCAATCATTTCGCCTTGGTATCATCAGATAGTTAACCACTCAACCAAAGATCGATATTCTATAAATCTGTCAGTACAACACATCGTGTCACACAACTATAAATTCCTATTATGATATTATTGAATACTTTCTAGCTCTCTGATTATTGAGATCCAACAAAGTAGAAGTCAATAATTCCTATTCACCTCCACTGGACCTCCAGGTGAATATTAATAAATAATGCCTGCAAGAGAGGGTTACAGTGGAAATTGTCACCCGAGAAAACCATTGTTTTCAAGGGGTGACAATTTCCACTTTAACCCTCTCTTGCAGGCATTATTTATTATATTATACTGAATGTCATGAATTACAAATTCTAATGCAACTGTTTTGATCAACTGACTAATGTACTGGAAGATGCGCATCAGGCCTAACGAAATGGAAAGCTTTCTATTGTGACGTCATAATACTGTGACGCAAACATAACGTCAGACATAAACATTGCATTGACTAATTAAGATGTAAACATTGCAGAATGGGAATACCTAGCTTCTCATTTGTGATTTGCGACCAATAATGCTGATTTAACAATTGCAAACATCCGTTTTTGCACACTAGAATGTGGAACCGTACGCGCATAATTTTGCGCAGTCAACATTTTTAGAATAACACCCGTTGTCAAGCAATGTGGACTGTTGTTACGTTCTCACACACTGTGGGGCGCGGTTTGATCATTCAGCGGATGACAGTCTATTAATCAGGGTTCTCAACCAATCAGAATTAAGTATTCTACATGAAAGTATAATATTAGAATTCATTGACTTCTTATTTTGGATCTCAGCCAACTTGCCACGATCGATCGATTCACCTCCTTAAAATAAAGCAAAGGACAATCTTGGAAGGGTTTTTTTAAAATAATTTAATCATATAATAAAACAATTCATAACTGCTTTATCGGTCAATACAATAATTTAGACACTCAGGTGAATATTGTTCTTCTCAGGTGTATAAATCATTGTATTGACCTCAAAAACAGCAAAAATTGTATACTGTAGACCTAAAAGTTAGAAAAAAGGATAATAAAAAACAAGAAGCATATATTTTTATATTTCAAAACTGAAGATAGATCTTCAAGTGAGGAATCCATTCCCTGGCCATACTGACAAAGTATAAAGTGGAAAAACAACAAGAGACTGCATGGTCATGTTTTTCTTTGCAATGGATGGACCTACATTCCATCATCATTTTTTTCTGTGAACTTATGTAGCATCATTCATTGATTAGAACAGGGATAAGACATCTAATCTAATTGAGGTTTGTGATTGATTAATTAAAACAATTAATTACGGACTTACCCACTGGTCTGCGTGTGATGGTGCTCATTGACTTTTGACCATTGTCCAGCTGACATATAATTCCAAATTCTGTGGCTATCGGTTCAGTGTAGAGTTTAATGCAGTGACCACTGAATCTGAAAATGGATAAAATTGAAACTACTATAATGCCAGAATCAAACCTAGAAATACTGTGAGCAAAGTTAAGCTCACCTAGTGATACCCCCCCCCCCCCAACCCCCAGTAGGTTTTAAGTCATTTGGATCAAAATTTAAAATAGGAGGTCACAATGGCATCATGTAACAAACAATCCCTGAAAGTTTCATAGAATTCTGTTTAGTGGTTTATAAGGAGTAGCAGATAGGAGCTGGGAACCCCCATACAATATATACGCAAAGTCCATGTTTTGCTATGGGAAACCCCAAATTCAATCAGATCAAAATTTAAAATAGGCAGTGCGCAATGGCATCATGAAACAATTAAAAGTTTCATAAAATTCTGTTCAGTGGTTTTAGAGGAGTAGCGGATGGGAGGCGAGGACGGACGAACGAACAGACAATTGGATCAATATAAAAAACCCACTTCGCTAGCAGGGGGCAAGATAAGTGCAAAAATTCCAACTCTACATTTCACACCATTGTACAGTATTTATGCTGAAATTGTAGAAGAAATTGATAATTCATACGATATATTCTATACACACAAATCAATGTACGTGTATTGGATACAAACCTGTCTTTTTCCAAATATTTCACTGAAATGTCCCTAAATCCAAATTCCAAACATAGTTAATAATATAAACATTATTCCACCTTTGTGATATTACGATGACAAATTCCCATAAAATCAAATTCCAAACTTTTCTGTAATGGTACTTTGTATATTCCAATACACTTGAAAACTGAATTTTCTCTTCTAAGATAGCAGGAAAGAGTCAGCACTAATTAACAGTATTGTCTTTATAATTAGTACCAGCTGTAAGACACAATGTTAAAATAGTACTACGAAAGTGCCTAATACACTGATACTGTGTTGATCCAGGCAACAAACAGAAACTGTACATTAGATCAATATATATAATCTATACATTATATAAAACAAGAGATCGCTGCACTGTGATAAGGATTACAAGGAAGTATATAATTATATTTTATATACGATTAAAAAAACTGAGACTTGGTCAAATCGTACGTAACCCCTCCAATGTTTACAAACAAATAGCACATGTTGGGATGAAACATGCATATTTTTAGCCATTTACAGAGAAAGAGAGAGCCGAAAAAATGATACCTTTGTTTGTTTAATCCCAGAAATAAAGTAAGCTTTAATATAAGCGGCAGTGTGGTGTTAGTCTTATGATAGGGTGGTGAGCCATGGAGACATGTTGCTTTGTGAAACAGACAAACGGATATACAGGATGTCAGCCAGCTCACGACATAATCACCTGCACTTGATGGGGACAGGAAGCTTAGTGTCAGTCTGGGAACTCCGCCAGAAACATCCCAGCTTTCTATTCAGCTCAACAGTTAATGAGAATAATGAGAATCTGACGTCCCTCACCAGATACTGACCAGGAACGGTTAAACTCGGGACTAGGCCCTGAACAGTTAAGGTCCAGTTTTGCTTTTATTTTGGTGTTTTTGTAGAAGTGAATATCTATTTTGAAACAGCCCAGCTTCCTATACAACTCAACAGTTAATGAGAATCTGACGTGTCTCACAAAATACTGACCTGGAACAGTGAAATTCGGGACTAGGCCCAGAACAGTAGAGGACCAGCTATTCTGAGGACATAATTCGGATTTTTGTTGTAGTGAATATCTATTTTGATTTTTTATTTTAGGCATAAAAATGCTGTTCGTGTTACAGTCTCTCCGATCACCAGAAGACAGGAACTATGGTTTGTTTTCTACTCTCCACAACTACATTAGTAAACAATATGTGGTTACAAAATATTAATTTTGCATAATATTTTTTGGAAGTAAATTACGGTACATGCCAAAACTTTGTGTTTCTGAATTTTCTTCCATTCTACATGGTCTCTTAATGTAGCATTGGACAAACATGTAAAGACTGACAGTAAACCTTGCGGACAGACCCAGTAACAGAACGATTTATCCAACCACTTTAAATAGAATTCCATATTATCTGAAGATCTGTTAGATAAAATGTCCAATGGGAACTGATAACTAAACAGCTCTACAACAATTATTTTAGGGGGTAGGGGGGATAGAAAAATGAAAAACTACTTCTTAGTATGATTCCAGTCAGCATCTATTTATGAGACAGAGTTTCGTATGAAGTATTCCAAATCAGGACTCATTTAGAGTGCTTCCCTACAGAAAAACCAATAATGCCTAAACATCCAACAGCTTCTACCGTGTTTTTTCCATTGTTGTTACGTCAATACAGGCAATGACATCTTTTTCTAATATTCATTTTTTAATAAGTGTCCATGCGATGGGTTCTGTTACTATAATCTCTCTTATGTTTCCGTCATCTGATGAAAGATTCACGAAACATATTTAGCCTACGAATCAGGTTGATTTAAGACACACCAGGGCATCACAATAACACTTCCATTCCATTACATGCCTAATCTTCTTGCACTTCTCCTGTCCAAATGGGACTGTACCTAAACAAATCCAAGGACTGTAACCTAAACCAAATCCAAGGACTGCTACCTAACAAATCCAGGCAAATTTGACCCTGAACTTTTCTAAACGACCTTGATTCGGGGTTATGACATCAGAACATTTGTGGCTTTCATAAATGTAGAAAATGGAATTGAGTTAACTTTAAAATTCTTGTCAAAATCAATGAGCCTCGCATTTTTCTCATTTGATAAACACAAATCAAGATATTACCCAATATTAACAATTCATAATGATAAACAGTCAAGAAAAGCTTTTTTTTTTTAACATGATTAGTTGGCAGTTTTATTAGCATTTAATTGTCTGTCTTTGTTAATTCAAAAATTATTAAGAGAGTTCAATTTTTTTTAATACAATGAGCACCAGGACAAAAACAATAACCCCCTCTCCCTTCTTCAGATCTTCAATCTTAAGGGCATAAAAGTAAGAGTAATAACTATATAACCTACCATAAAAATATAATTGAATTGCTGTCACACATATAAAAGTGTGCTCATCCCTGAATTACTATAAAATCATTTTAATTTGCTTATGACTGTTGGATTTTAAGGATACTCCCACCAATTTAAAACCTCAGAATTTATATCCTGTTTGGATGTGTAAAAGCCATATTCACGGAATTTCGTCCCAATAAAACTATAAATAACTGACTTGTCAATCCATGGCCTCTGTGAATTTAAATGAATTTAAACGATTCCACGGTAACAGCAATCTGCTCTAATCCAAAGCAAGCATAATTTGCGCGTCATAAGTGCATGTAGATGCAAATTATTTACACAATGTTTGCAAATTTCAAATATTTCTATTTTCCCTTGTCAACTGTAACAAAATACTTCTTTTCTAATATGCAAAATGTCACACATGTTTGAAATGATACCCTACAGTAAAATGCATTTTACAATTGATAATAGAAAGAAATTTTCAGAATGACAAATTCCATATGTATACCTATATCTGAATTTTTTAATTCTGATAAAGAATTCTGTGTTTATCAAAGTAAACAAGGCCATGTTAAAGCAATGTAGAAGGCTGTGGTGCTGATTAAAACAATCTCACAAGAAGCCACACAGACTGCCAGTATATCAAAGCATTGAAATACAATGTACATGTAAAACATATTGAATAAATGTACATGACTATAATACCAGGTGTAGATTTATTTGCTACAAGTCCATGAAGTTAAAGGTACGAGTTGCTCATACGAAACAGATGTGATTCATCCATCCAGATGCTTCATTTATCCGGACAACTTTGCATGAACCAAAGTGTCCCATGCAGATAAGCCTATCACCCTCTCCCATGCGGATAAGCCTATCACCCTGTCCCATGCGGATAAGCCTATCATCCTGTCCCATGCGGATAAGCCTATCACTCTGTCCCATGCGGATAAGCCTATCACCCTATTTGACATTCCTAAGATGACAATGCACATATGCTGGGCCACAGAAAAGAGTAATTTTTGGGGCAAGTAAATTTTGAAGTTAGCAAGAGGATTTTAGTCTTGGGCAAACAAGTGGCTGAAAAAAAAAAATCAAGATTCCTGTCCAAATGAAAATTCATTAAATCAATAATTAATAAATTACCTAATTCAAAATGAGATCTGATGCCTGATAAACATTATCTCAGTGTAAGATCTATTCCAATGAATATCAGTCTATTAAAGAGAACAGTCAAGGGGAGCTAACTCCCATATCTAACAATACATACTCGGTTAATACTGAAGCCAGTTCTGAGTGACCACTTTCGGCAGCTAAATCTTTGGGCAGGTATCCATGGCGATTGGGAAGATGTAGAGCTTCCTGTGCACCATTCTTATCCAACAGAAAGAGGGTAACTTTGTATAACCCAAGACGTGCCACAAAGTGTAAAAGGCTCTCCCTTGGTAGTTGTTCTGCTGAAACTAAAAATATTTAAAAATTAGTTATCTACTTGTTTTACAGAAAATCTGCAAATCAGTGACTTTCCCTTAAAAAAAAATCAACTCAGCCATGTTTTGAAAATCTAATTAGCATAAATTTTAAATGTATTCTAGACTAAACTAAGTCTCAAACATCCTAGGTAGGCTTATCGGTCCCTTACTAGTTTGTAAAACTGAATGCATGGGCTTCTTTTCTGTCTATTGGTCCCCTACCAGTTTGTAAAACTGAACTATAAAACTAAAATTGCTGGGAAAATGGCACTGGGTACACTAATAAGACAATCCAGCAGTCGGCTTTCGCCTCTTTTAAGAAAGAATGTGTTTATAAATTCATTTTGAAACTACTTTGAAATTCATGTATATCTCTACAGCCATAGTTTAATTTTCATATGCATTTTTAACAATTTTTTGGGTAACATTTATTCATAAAATGCCATAGTATTGATATCTTTACTAAGAGCGACAACCTAACATGATAATTGAAACATGTGTACTTTTAAAATATTTACGATTCTAACCAATTTCTATATTTGCAAGATTTTTTCTTATAATTTAGTGTTACAGACCATATATGAATCTGTCATCCTTATATATTCAAAATTCAAAATCAATAATTTCCACCTACCTGCAGGAGAGTTAGGACCCAGCAAGTGCCACCACTCAGGTATTTCCAAATACTTCAGAGCCAGATATAACCGCTGATCCAAAGTATCCAAGTCCTCCTCCCCAAGGTCAAACTTATCCGATTTGACCAGTTCTATATCCTCTAGCGCTTCTAGATTGTACACACTCTCCACCAGAAAACAGGCCAAGAAATAGGTCGGGTCGTAATAGAAGTCAAAGGGGGAGGTCACCAAGGCACAAATGTCGTTGTTATAGTAACTAAACAGGGTCGCCTGGACTTTCTCCGCCTCTCCGTGGGCTAAAAATAAATTATGGCTGAATTATATACATGTCACTAACCGTTCAAAACCTGTGTTTTAATTCAATTTGTTATCAAAGACACTTGACACAAACAAAAAGAGAGATGCATGAGTTGATATATATATTTTTGGCTTGGCTTGGATAAAATTCTTTTTAAACAAGGGATCTGTGAGCTAATTAATGCTCACTAGTAATACCCTCACTCTAAATTCAAAAGTTCTTGGTAAACAGGAAGTAGATGTTGCATCCCACAATATACTATACCTATCTAAAGCTTCATGCAAAATATGAGAAGCCTTGTAATATAGTTGCTAAGAATTATGTTACGAAAATATGTACGTGTGACAGACAGAATGACGGACAGACAGGGGTAAGACAATTTTACCCACCACCCCCACAGCGGGGGTGTATAAAGGGACTTGTAAATTTTCTATAATGTTCAAAAGTTGAAATATATCCCCCCTCCCTAACTCTTTACACATTTTTTCCACTGTTTTCCAAGGTTTAAGGCTTTATTGAGAAATCATGGGAATGAATTACTTACTGCAAATGGTACTCATTTTACTTGCAAAAATATAAATTCAGTGTCCATTTTCTCATTTTTGAAAAAAGGTTTGTATAAATTAAAGTGTAAAAAAAAAAACAAAAAAACAAACAAACAGAAAAAATCACACATGTTTGATCTGTGTATCGATTATCTGTGTAGACATTGTACATACAAGACCAAAGCAACATTCCATCAATTTTCTATTTAATATATGAATCTGAGTCAAATAAAAGGAATTTAAAAAAAACAACTGCTCATTTATATACAACATATTCAATAAATCTCTACTTATATGGGGAATTTAAATAATTATCTGCTCATTTACATACAAGAATTTCAATTTTATAGTGCTAAATCTGACGCTCGTAACAAAACTTTTCAATACTAAAAGTCTGTGCTGAAAAAGGATACTCACACGAATTAAAAATTACGCATAAAAATAAAAGCCAAGTTTACCTGCATTTTGAATAGAATGTCATATCCTAAAACCAAATGTTAAAAGTCTAGATATTGTGTTTCGATTCAAAAAAAGTGTTCTGAACTGGAAAATTTCTTCACTCAATTGTAGCAGATTTGACAATAGTCCAGAAAATGCCATTGTATTTTTTTCTAGATTTTATCTTTTGAGAGAACTTTACCACCATTAATTGCCACACAGTTCAATTTAACAGCCTACCATTGAGCGGAGGGGGGTTTCTCAATTCTCTAATAAACTAAGGAATAACTATCTTTGTTTTCATGAAGATGCATTCATATTGGTTCAAAATTAATTAGGGTATCACATATTATCTCAGTACACATACAATGTATTAGCAAGACAGTAATTAGAAAGTAGAAGTTTGTGACTGTAAAACCAACATTCATGACCTGAAATCTTTCCAAAGAGGATTACTTCATTACCTGTTATTTTGGATTTTTTCATAAGATATTATCACAAAATGTTTTCAATACATGTCGTGTATGTGCATCATCCGTGCAGCTTTTATAAGTTCATTTAGCTGCATGCAAACCTTGGGAGCACTGACCAATCAAAATACAGAATACATAACAGATGCAACAAGCAATCATGTGCAGTGCAACATGGTGCTGACCTAACAGTTGACATAATATTGTTTGAAAAACACAGTTTTACACCAATGCTTAAAGTCTTTAATGTTGATTTTGCAAAAGATAAACAGGCACTGTGCAAGTACTGTGGGCATTCATACATAAAAAACAAGAGTCACTTTATATCATGTGTTAAAACCCCCCATTCTAAAAACCTTTGACACAACAAATGGAGAATGTGATTAATAGACCTGGAATGATATGAACGGACATTTTAACAAAAATAATGATTTGACAGAAGATATAATCTGTTCAATTTAAGAAGAAAAACACTGAAGATTTTAAAATGCCTTGTAAAAACTCCCACAATGCCTACTGTCCACTCAGATTCATTGAAAAGACATCAACCCATAAAGGTTTAATGGTGGAATAAAAGCCCAAAGAAAATATTATCACATTGGAGGGGATTAAAATGGCCACCATATTGTTCCTGTATAAGTCTAGAGATTAGATAGAGATGTATCCGAATGTCCAAATTCACAGACTTTGTCAGGAAACACCACCAACACCCAAACAGAGTCATCCAGAAGACTGGACTGTGTCACGACTGAGAGATACAATAAAGAGTTCGCAATCACACAGAGAAAGTTCTACATGTAGAATTAAGAGTACGTATATGAGCACTGTCTGTCATTTCCATCCATTCATTCGTATCACAATTGACCATACACATAGTAAGCAAGACCTATCAAATTAAACAACTATATAATCAATTTTATCATTATTTTACAATATTTGATTGTAATATAAAGAGTCAACAACACAACCTACAAAAAGATTAATGGAGTCATCAAAAAGACTGTCGTGTCATGACTGCGAGATTTTATATCGAGTTTGCAATCACGTAGCGACAGTTGTACATGTAGAATTAAGAGGAATCGACAGTTGTACATGTAGAATTAAGAGAATATACAGAAGTGTACGAGGACTTCTTCCATTTCCACCCATTCTATGTCAGTATCACAACTGGCATGCACAGAGTAAGCAAGACATACTTAACATAGTCAGAAATCCACAGCCAATCTAATTCTTGCATACGATTACCAGTAAGCATATGCGAGATTGGCCATAGGTTTCCGATGATGCAAATCAAACAACTATAATCAATTTTATCATTATTTTACAACATTTGATTGCACCAGAGTCAACAACACAAAAAAGACAACGATTTCATTTCAATGAAATATTCATGATATGAAATTCTACCACATGTACCGGGTAATATTTTATGGATGAAATTCAAAACAGTTTTCTTTGCTGTTCCATACAAATTCTCATTTTGCTGATCATATTCAAGGTCACAACTGAAGTCTCATTGACAATCAGCAAACATCACGAAGTCTGCCGACTATATACGCCACCAACATCAAAGTGTCCCCGCAACATGTGTTTCATAGCATATCAGCTCTACATAGTCCTTGTTAGAGCAACA
>CAJDSM010000782.1:0-30295 GCA_903981925.1 Ostrea lurida | reverse complement strand
CCGATATCTGGAAAAGCTTTCAGATAAAAAACTAATCTACTCTTTCTGGCTAACTGAATGGCTGTTGTGAGGAGGGAAGAAAGAGAAGAAAATTTTGAAGATTTCCTTTAATTTGGCATGGTTTATAAAACTATTGAAATAAATCAATCCCAACCATAACCTCCGACCAGTGCCCACTTTCCCATCTCCCCACCCCCCCTAATTCTTGTTGGCCGCCATTGTATTAATACCATCTCTGTTTGCCGGGTCCAGAATCATTGAACTTTGAAACCCCAAAAACCCTTAAATTCTCACTTCTATATCAGGAAAAAGGCACATACGATGATAAGTTCACCTTTTTTTTATATTGATCTTAATGGCAACAGTTCTATGTGGTGTTCAATTAAATGGCAGACATGGGACTTAAACAATTAGAGTGACATCGTGTAATAATGTGGGGAGACAAAAAGCAATTATCCACCCGTATCATTACCGCGATCACTAATCGAAACACAGTTTGATCGGGTCTTATACACGCAATCATGAATTCTTTTAATATTCATTTGTTATTAGCGGCTTAGATTTTTTATATGTACACAAATATACAGAAGGAGAAAATGGTTAAGTTGGAGGAAGATTTTTTGAGATTTTAAGTTTGTTTGTGTATTGTAACCATAATATATTCCATTATGGTTTAAATATGTAGGACATGCAGGGGTTACTCTAGAAACTGACGCGAAAATTTGAAGCCCCGAGTAAACTAAACCAGCTTCCATTGCATGGATATTCTAGATCTGGAGCATGCCCCAACAAATGTCTTTGACGAACGAGGAGAAATAACTTTTTGCGTATTCAACAGCAAACTTCCATTTGAAAAAAAGAAAATTTTCTGTATTGTTTTACTTTTTATTGGCATTCAGGACAGCAGCAGGTTGGCCCGCCCGAATCAGACATTGATATCGAAGGCTACACAATCCTTAAGGAACTGAATTACATTCCCAATATACGCAGTTTCACAGGGATCCTAATAAAATACTGGGCAGAAAAAAAACCCTACTAAAATTCGACCGATAGGGTATGTAAATTTTCCAACGTTAATCATTATATTCCCAACGGAATGAGTTAAACCATTTTAGAAGTACTTCTGAGTGTGATTTCGTTCTGTTTATGTTAGGTTACTCTGAGAACAAGGAAAAAAGACATCCGTCCGGCTTATCTTCCATTGACACGGAGCCCGCGCAAACTGCATAGGCATTGCGCCTTGCACAGGGTTGAGATGAAGTTTTACAATGGCTTATATTTCTGCAACACTACGATTCAAGATATGTGAAGAAACAAAGGTAAAACTGGGTATGGTGAGTCAACTTACGTCCCGTCAATAAAGCTATTTATCTCTATAAACCAGGGTAAATTGTACACCGTTTCATTTTTGAAATTTCTAGCCATTTCCCAATACCCTTGATTCCGACTGTTTCGCTAGGTACATGTAACGTGCAAGAAATTTTGATTATATGGGATATTTTTTTTTTGTATTTTTTTGTTTAAAGGATTCTTCAAACCTTTGATTTTCCACATTTTCTGGTTGAAATGTACATATTGTGTTAAAAAATTCCGACAAAATGTTTACATAGACAGATTCGAAGCATTGCGTTTAAAGCAATAATCTTGCGTTTAATCCAATCTTTTGCGTTAAACGCAATAAAAAAATATCTTTCTATAAACTGCCTCAATGGTTCCTGTAGATGCTCATTACAGATATTTAATTATTTGTATGCAAACAATATTCAAGTATGCTTTGTTTACAAAATATTTTAAAAACTTATCTAAATCTGTGATTATCTAATCTGAAGTATCCTTTAAGGTTAATATGCCATTTAATGATACTGTTCAAATTATGTTAAATTACAGGACTAACACTTCACCAGTCTATGTTTACATAAAATGACTTTAGTCTTTGTTTACATAACACAGAATTTGTAATATCAATTTTGGTTTTCAATTTCAAAACTAATTATATTTCTTATTTTGATTTTTAACACTTTACGTATTTCTAATGGTCAGCAAATATATTTAACGTCAGTTTGATAGTTACAATAAGATACGCATTGCAAATCTTCGCAATGAAACAAAGTCCGGTCGGTGTGTTCGTTACAATATATTGAATTATGTAGTATACGTTTCGTTTAAAGCCGATTTTTTTCTTTAATTTACAAGTTCATTCTGAACATAATCAAACAGTTTTAGTGTTTCTCACATCACATTTTGTTTTAACATTGGTATTTTCTATGAAGCAACTTTCGTAAACGTAACAAAGACACGAGCTTTGTTTAAAATAGCATAATCTGTATCTTTTGATTTTTACGCTGTGAATTCTTTATGAAATCAAATATATATATACAATGTACTGTAAAATGCGATCCACGAAATCTGCTCGATCAAAATGTAAAACAAGCGAGAGAAACACGCTCCAAAGACAACCGTGTCTACAACGTATAATTCTATAATGGAAAGAGGTTTTACGTCATAGTCACGCGATCTCCTTATATGGAAATAGAATTCAAAATCAGTTTGAAATGTTTGTAGTAAATAGCTTATATTCGACGTATATCTGAACTGTAAATGCAAAATAATGATTAGATATCACATGCATACTTATAATATGTTATTTTTAAATACGTATACCTATTGTTAACAAAGAGAAAACAACGTCATGTTATACATCGCAACAATAGTACAGTATTGCGCATGCCTACACATGTTGATTCGCATGCAACTTTGTTATTTTCATAGGTTGGTATCAATTATAAATAATTAGAAACAAGTGCTTTGTTCTTGGTGTATCTTTTTACTTTCAATGTTGTAGTTACGTATGAAAGCATAACTTTAGTAGATGTTACATAGAGAAAAACCAGAAAGATTTAATTTTTCGTAAAACTAACAGATTATGCTACTTTTATTGCAAGTCAATTATTGTATTTCCAATTCTACCAGCGTTAAGCTTGTCTTTATATCTATATTTTTAGAATACAGGATTGCTTACTTACTTGAAATTTTGATTCATTTGTGTTGCTTACGTCGTGTTGACAAACCAAGTTCATGTGAATAAACTGTGTGTAAATTTTAAGTGCATAAAGTTCAAGTTTCCCACACTGAAGCTCATTAACAAGCACTATGACCACAGAATTTCTACCCCACCCCCCACTCCCTTCAATGTAGAAATAAGTAATAATTATCCTTCCAAAAACAAATTGACGATACTACAAAACTCCGATGCGACATCTTTATTCAGGTAACAGACTTGTTTCGAGGACAATGGTCATTCATTATAGTCTACTCGACTCACGTGACATGTGCCACATTTAAAAGCATAAAAGCACGCCAACCCAAAATGGTTCTGTTTGCCAATCAAGAACTTCGTTAGGAAAGACTTCCGTTTTAATATAATACATCAGTGATATATTTTATTATTGAAAAAAAAAATATAAAAGGAATTAGTCCCAAAGCGATTAAAACAGACCTCGTCTTTTTTCGTTTTCTTTTCTTACCTCGGCAGGAAAGCAGGTGCTGGCAGCACGAACAAATTATCATTTGAAAAGGTAGGGGAAAAAAGAGAAAAGGAAACGTCATATAATAAGTTTTATCCGCGTTATTTCTTCCATTTTGGGAGTTTTAATGACGGGTATATTCGACACATGTTTTTTCCCGGAAGAATTTTACACAGAGCATAAGCTATTTCTAGAACAACCTACACTAAATTTATGTCGTGTGACGAAGCAAGGACTCCTTCATTAGTTAGTAGGCATATAGTTAGTCTCTCAGATTAATAAAGAAACGACATTGGCCACAACCCATTGTATTATGCCTTAAAGATAGTTGTATGAGACAATAAATACTATTCTTTTGTATATTTGCTTAAATTAACCTTTTCACTTGTATGAAACAGCACTGCCTGCTGCTGTTAATGAGGGAAGGCCTCGCAATGCTTACCATTATCTCTGTAGACGCCGGATAGTGTTACTAGCTATCCTTTTGATTAAAACGCCGTCGATGCCCCACCCTTCACGGCGTTCCAGATCATGTGACATTGCGTATCTCTGTAATAGTAGCGCGTGCCCCGAGAGTAATGATAATGCTATAAATTAGAAAACATTCCTTACTTTCAGAAACACCTCGGAAAACAATTAAAGAACAAGGGTCTTCCAGACGAGCAGTATTCACAGGAAAGGTAAGATTCATTCGTTATTCAAGTATTTTTTCTCGAATATTATGTAAAAATTAACCCCAGCATAAGCGAAAATGTCGTTTATATTTTGGAACAACGTTCATCATACGGTTACATGGTTATCAGAGGATTCAATGATCGGTACGATGAGCATCTAGAAAATCAATTATTAATTCACTAATTCTTTGAAATTTGTTTATCAAGAAGCAATAAACATGTTATAGGTTAACTATATTCCTTGGAGAAACTTCGATCAGTTTCAATTTCTATCTAGTTTATCATTGCGTATAAAAACCCCAATTGTCTTTGCCGCAACAATTCGGAAATTAGCAGCGCTAAAAGTAAGTATGATCTGAAGCTTCGGAAGCGATTAAAATATATAAACTAGTTTATAAAATTGAATAAAAGCAAAGCAATTTTCAAAAATACGAAATCGACTCACTTCGTATTCTTTAAGTGAATCTCACCAATATTGCAAAAAAATGTGGCATGCTTTAGTTGGTTTTCTTTTTTTATTGCTTTCACGGGACTTAGATACATGNCCAATATTGCAAAAAAATGTGGCATGCTTTATTTGGTTTTCTTTTTTTATTGTACTTGTAGCAACTTTCACGGGACTTAGATACTTGGGAATTGAATAATTTCCATGATTGCGGGCGTCAATTTTCTGTCATCTTAAATTGAATCATTGCTTAATATCTTTTACAAAGTAAGCTGATATTTTTTTTTTTGTTTTTTGTTTTTGGTTGAAAATTTGGAATAACGGACAATTAACCCATTATGTGAAACTTGGAGATTGCCTCTGCTTGAGGGTATCGTTAAATTTTGCAGCACTTAGATAAGGTTTTGGGTCATACTGCGTTTATTTCTTTTAGACAGACCTTGCATTTCTAAGCATTTAAATAAGGTAGATCTATCAGGATACAACGTCTGGTGATTTTGCAAGGGGGAAAAATACCACTAAAATTTAAATTCCGGGAAAAAAATATCAACGGAAAAATGAAAATGTAAAGTTGAAGTTAATGTAGTAATATTTTTTATCATTTACTGGGTAGATGTAAACTTACAAACAGCAAAACGGACAGATGAGATTTTTAAAATTAGTCCGTACTATAGAAAAAGCAGTGTACAAATGAAAAATCGCCGTAAGTGATGTAAACACGTGACCTAATCTAAACCAATAGTAGTAAAGAGTTCAAAATTTAATGAAATCTTGACCGAACGGGATTTTGATTATAGATTGGAGAAAAGCAAATTGACCAAGCGAAATTGACCAAGCATTGGATTTCACATCAATAAAATCGCGAATGAGCTCTGCTAGAAATAATGGGTATTCCATCACGACATGAAACTAAAAAGTTCTTAAGTCCATTTCATGTCCAAAACACATCAGTATTTAATCCCCACTCAGAGTCAAGAACATCGAAGTGACGTAGCGAGATTGACAAAGTTTTTAAAGACAAAGTAAATGTATTTTTGAATTCTAACATTTGCCCAAATATAAAACTTTAATGTAACTCTCCTTTTCCACTACAATGTATAAAATACCTACAGAAGTAAAAGTTTTTATGAAGAATGTTTTTTTTTACGATATAAAATCCCCCCAGAGATTGTAGCTAAATGCGTTTTTTCCTCACACCGACCAATATTCTGTCGAAACAATGGCAGGCTCATTCTTTTGGGACACAGATCAGCGGTTTAGTTAGTCTATCAAAAAATTGCCTTCATAATGAGATGTCCGCACATTAGCAAAGACTTTTTTTTTTTTTAAAAACAGTAGATAATATATTTTGCTGTGTTAATATTTGCTGTTTTAAATAGCCCTTTAATTCGTGGCGGTCGAAATTTCATTAACGGGAAACTGCTAGAGATAAATGGTCACATATTTCATAATTACGACATGAAATAATCCATCTGACTGACTGATTGATTGATTTTGATGACCTTTACAGGAAAGAAGTGACGGTCGTCATATTGACTTTGATACCGGCGATATCCAAAAAAGAAATACAACATGTACAAAAAATGCATGGTATCCATAGTGGCCAAACCTAAATTCTTTAAAAATTCATCTTCCTCTCCAAATATTCTGTGTAGTTGATGTATTTATCAGGTTTCTTTCACCACCTTTCTTTGATTTGCAACTTGTGGCCTTTACTGAATGTGATTAGGAAATGGACGAAGTTGTAACTTTGAATTAAACATGACCCAGGAACGACTTTAACATGTCTATTTAGGACAAAACCGCAGAGATACAGAATTTATCTGGTAGACAAATTGAATTGAAAACATTTGAATCGATTCGGTCGGTAAAATATGCATTATGTACCACTCAATGGCACAGAAAAGTTTTAAAAGATTTACGAATGATACAGTCCAGTTTGACCTCTAAAAACCAGTTTCACGCCATTTTTTGGTCATATGATACCAAATTAGTGAAGGATTTCATCACATGACTTTTATATACGTCGTCGCGCTTCCTCTATTTTTGAAAAATTAATTGCATGACCAATATTTACCAAATTTGCTGTAGAAAACCTGTTTTGGTAAAGTTTGTGGTCCTTACCAATTGAGGCCCTAGGGATAGGACTGATATTTTAGAATGTTCGTCTTTACTATTGGAAATCTGGTTTAAAAGTTTGTGCGTTGTTAGAATCCACTATCAAAATTTTGAAACTTATGACCCGTGTGTCAGGAGCAGAGGTAAAGGATCATACAATGATTGTGTTTGTTTCGGGGTTTGTTTATCGTCCCGTTGAGAATGCCCGTTGGGGCCCGGGTTAGAATAGGTCCCCAGCATCCCCTTGTGTGTCGTAAGAGGCGACTAAATAGGGCGGTCATTCAGATGAGACCGAAAAAACCGAGGCCCCGTGTCACAGCAGGTGTGGCACGAAAAAGATCCCTCCCTGCTCAAAGGCCCTGAGTGCCAAGCATAGGCCTAAATTTTGCAGCCCTTCACCGGCATCAATTGGTGACCTCTCCATATGAGTGAAATATTCTCGAGTGGGACGTAAAACAGTGAATAATCTATCAATCAATGAGAATATTTCACTCATATTGAGGTACGTCACCATTGTCAATTTCGACCTATGCTTAGCACTCATTGCTTTTAGCAGTGATGATTCTTTTACGTGTCACGCCTGAAATGAAAATGCATTAAATATCTTCTTTACTACATTTGTACTATAGTTATGAATAATCATATCAAGTACATGAATTTCATACCTTTACTAATGTTGTAGGATTCAAGGTCTGGAGGTCATGACCTCCTGACTTTGGGACATTGACCACAGTGGGGACAGTAAAATATATTAATTACATGTATAATATAAAAACGTCTCCACAGCTGACCGCCTAGGAAACAAACTACATGTAAGTGTGTATTTATATTAAACACAAAGTCTTCTAGTAAACTCGTGCGCCATGACGAGGCGGACATAATTGCTCCGTGAGATATATCCTTGAATAACAAGCTCAGAATCTGGGTATGTGGTGATGAAGCATGGCGTGTCGACCTTGAGTTTTCTAATTGTATCAATAATTCCTCCAACTTGTTAAACAGTGTTTCTACTTATACGGATCGGCCTTGAGTATCGACCTTCAGTTTCTAAATCGTACAATTTTTAATGTGTTCCGGATCTTTTCACGATTTTTTTTGTCTTTTAAAACAGAAATTCAAGCATAACTCATCTCAATTCGTTCGGCCTTGGGTCATTGTTGTATTGTTCCGGATTCTTAATTTCTCGTAATTTTTGTAATTTGTAAATAGTGATTGATCACTGTTCGTTATTTTTGCCTTTGTATTCAAATCTAATTCATTTGCTGGTATTAAGATATAATTTTACGTACGACTTATATTATCGGGCCCATGGAGGGTGTTACCGGTCGACAGGGGAAGCTTACTCCTCCTAGGCACTTAATACCACCCCTGGTGTATATATCCATGGGTCCGTGTTTGCCCAGCTCTTAATTTGTATTTTGTTTGGGACTTACGAGATTGATCATTATTCGTTATCTTCGCCTTTCCATGGCGGTCTCTGCCAATGCTGTAAAATCCTTGGGTGAGTGGGTTTGGTCCGCGAAATCCCTGGGTGAGTGGGTTTGCAGTGGCGGATTTAAGGGTGACGCACCCGGCGTGCGCCCCCACCCCCCAAAAAAAATTATCAAGTGTAATGTATAATCTTATTTTACACTGCAAAAATTAATAACACGGCGCCCCCTCTTAATTTTGTATTTAGATTATATTTCATGTTGAAATATCTTTGATTATTGTTGCTTTCTGAAAAGGTAATATTTCATTCTCAAAAACCTTCAAAATTTGCGTCATTTCCGTGATTGAAAATGACAGAAATATAGTGAAAATGACTACTTCGGAGCGAATTTCAAGCCCTACAAAATATCTAAAACTCTGGAGCTTCCGGGGCTTCGCCCCTGGACCCACCAGGGCTTCGCCCTGGACACACTGGGGCCTCAAAGCGGCCTCCAGACCCTGCTCATATGAGTTGCACCCCCCTTAACTCGAATTTCTGGATCCGCCCCTGGTTTGGTCCGTGAAATCCCTGGGTGAGTGGGTTTGGCGTATACCAATTTACTCTGAAATCCCTGGATGAGTGGACATGGCCTCAAGATGGAGGTTTTCGTGAGTTAGGGTGGGGTCTGGCTCAGGGTGGATTTCTTAATGTGTAGTGGTGGGTCGGCTCAGGGTGGATTTCTATGGTAGTGGTGGGTCTGGTTCAGGGTGGATTTCTATGATAGTGGTGGGTCTGGTTCAGGGTGAGTGTCTGTGGCTCATTAACGGAAAATAAACTACTCCTAATCATTTGCCTTATATTTAGCACAAAGGTTGCTAATGGCTACACATGACCTGAAATCAAGGACATTTAACCATACACGGTCACTATTAAAAGTTGACAGATTTCTTTTTCTGACTATTGTTTGATGATAAACTGTCTATTGATATTTATAATTAAAAACAGAACTATCTGTCTTGACTACCGTAATCAGAAGAAGTTGAACAAATTATCGATCAACACATGTTAAAATCATACACAACCAAACGGACGATTTTACAGGTAATGTACTATTATTAGGATTAAATTTTATCTCCATGCCCTATGAGATAGTGCGCATGTGTTAATACGGTGCATTACGGGCTTTTTTTTTTAAACGTAAGAGCGCGTAATACATGTACATGGAACTTCCAAATTTTTCAAAATGCATATTTGTACCGTAACAAATCCACGGTGTGGTGGTGCACTAACGATAGCAAACATTCAATACGATTTCGCGTTTGAAAAATTTAATAATACCACTACTAATCGGTAATAAAATAAGTTATCACATTCCTGTCTGTATTCTTGGTTCATTTGTTTGACTTTGATTTTGCGTTGATATTCGGTGAAACAGCATTGGTACAGTTTGTGCCTAAACACTGTATCCATTCAATTTTATAACCAACGGACTTCGTTGGCACATTGGTATGTACGATTGGACCTAGGCGTGTCACACTGCCGTTTTTCACACACTGATTTGACTACGGATTGCTCCGTTTGCCTGATCAAGACTATGGGCTTACGGCGGATGTGACCGGTCAACAGGGGATGCTTACTCCTCCTAGACACCTGATCCCACCTCTGGTGTGTCCATGGGTCCGTGTTTGTCCAACATTTGTTTTTGTATTCTATTTAGGACTTACGAGATTGATCACTGTTCGTTATCTTTGCCTTTACACTGTCGCACTTTGGCGTATTAGTGTGGACCATCGCCCTTTGGTGTGTCACACTATCACACTTTGGGCTGGGGGGATCCGGGTTAGAATAGATCCTCAGCACCTCTTTCTTTTCGTAAGAGGCGACTAAATGGGAGTGGTCATTCGGATGAGACCGCGAAAACCGAAGCCCCTTGTCACAGCGGGTATGTCACGATAAAGATCCCTCCCTGCTCAAAGGCCATTTACAAGTTTCGAGCAGAGGCCTAAATTTTGTAGACTTTACCCCATATGAGTGATATGATTTCTTTCGTTTGAGGTACTAATTAAACAGAAATCAATTCTCTACTTGGTGTAATAATGATACTTGTCCGAATTACAAGGTTTCATTCTATACCTGTTTTTTCTACGTGTCTTTAGAACCGGTTTCATAGGAAAGCTATATAAGAAAGCATGGGTGTTAAATTGCAGCGTGTCGTTGCTAATTCCACATAATGCGTTGTTTTTATTAGTTCAACTTCTCATTGGAATGGATTTAAAGGAGAAAAATATTCTCTAGTAGTACGTTAAACGATATACAGCCAACCACACATCGCACTAAAGCGCATGATTAAGAATCATCGCACTTTGGCGTGTCACACCATCGGGGTTCGGTATTTTGGCTTGTTATGAAAAAAGTGAAATGCAGTTAGAAAAGCCACATTTATAAACCTTCGTCAAAGCATTTAGAATTCCTGCGTCTAAGGATTTTAACAAGTCCTTTCTGCCTTTGATTTTACTCGGACAAATCACATGGCATGGACTGGCTACAGGACGAAAACTTAAAGAAATTATTGTGAGCTTTCCAATAATGAAAGCAGCGTACCATATTTGGAATTCCCTAATTATAAAAATACCTACCTCAACAAGTTAGAGCCTCGGTTAAAGTTCCTTACACACTTGAGACTATCATTCGTACCCCATTTTTTAACGATGTAGTTCCGAATAAATTTCGGGCGGGACACTATTTTGAATGAAATAGTCATTGAGTAACTTTATGAACCTTAAGTATTTTCAGAAGGTACAGCAATCACTGTAAAACGTTAAATCTACTTTGATCCATATGCATCAGTGTGCATTAATCAAACACATAATTGTTTAAACAACCCGTGGGAGTCCGGGTTAGAATAGGTCCTCAGCATCCCCTTGCGTATCGTAAGAGGCGACTGAATGGGGGGCGCTCATTCGGATGAGACTGGGAAAACTGAGGCCCTGTGTCACAGCAGGTGTGGCACGATAAAGATCCCTCCCTGCTCAAAGGCCCCAAGTGCTGAGCATAGGCCTAAATTTTGCAGCCCTTTACCGGCAGTGGTGACGTCTCCATATGAGTGAAATATTCTCGAGAGGGACGTAAAACAATAAATAATCAATAATTGTTTTAACATTTAATCATAATTTGTTTTAATTTCATGTCATTGTTATTTTGCGGATCGTTTTTCGGTTTGTTCCAGTATGACATTATTATTTACATAGAAGGGAACACCCCAGCCCCCGCCACTCGGAATTAACGTTAGATTGTTTAGACATTGATATTTTATAATCCAACCTAAAAAAAATTTTCGTAATTTATTTTTATAATTTCTACCTTTCTCACACCCATGAAATTACGTGTTATACTGATATGCCTACATTGCACTAAGCAAGTACAGTACAGACGGTATCGATTTCATTTTCGTTGAAACATCTCAATTCTGTTCCGAAATTTTAGTTGACGACCAATTATGTTGTTCAATTCGATTTTTAAAATTCTAGACTAATCCTTACTGTGGCAGAATAGCTTTATTTTAAAGGTGCGTCTTAGTATTTGATTGTTGATGACCATTCGTTAATGCCAAAACTTTGAATATTCTTTGAACAACCCATTCCCAAATTGGCCTTTCCAGCGGCGAGAGATGGTACAATGAATGGTAAAGGTTAAGCGGCGCCGAGTCAAAAGGATCTCGCTGTAAACCTCTAGCGTGTCGGAGTAACTACATACTCTGGCCTTCCGACATTACGTCAGCGGTATGCACACGAAGGAACTGCAATTTTCGAAAAATACTTTTAAATGAAAAATTGTTTTCAAGTTCTACTTTCTAATTATACGGAAAGGAAAATGGTACCCGGTACACTCTATGCCATTTTTACATCAAAAGTTCAAAATTCCAAGATGCCATCATCTTATTTTCAGTACAAAAATGTAAGATTCAGACTGTTGTTTCATTATTGATAATCAATTCTTTTATTCGTTATGCAATACAGCATATTGGTGAATATATAAACAGTTGTATAACACCCAGCAGGTGTAAATGTGGGTGACGATATACATTCAATTTGTAGGTTCTCTATTAACAATAAAAGAAAGTTAATTAGAATATATAATACAGTGTGATGGCTTTACCCATATATTGGAGTGTATCACATTACCAGAGAATTACCAAACTGAAAGATTATCACGATTTATAAATGCTCCATCTAGATTTGCGTACATATAGGTTGCTTAACACCTTACAGAGGTTCTAGGGTGAGGTTTAAAGTGATGTCAATTTTTTGGGAAGTGTATTTTTGATTTCTACATTGAAAGAGAATCAGGAAATTAAAAAGAAAAATTTGGGTTTTCATGCTTGTTTTCGAGCTACAATGTTTTAAACATGACCTTTTTGCACTTAAAATTTACTCAAGATTCATTTAAACTTCATTCGTCTGTTGGTGTAAACAAAACATAAGGAATACAAATCAATTACTAAATGAAATGATACATAATAATGTCTTCTTACAATACAGATATAAAAAAAGATTTAATATTTGTAATGATAAAATAATGACCTTTTTGCACTTGTATATGGAAAAACGCATGATATCGAATTTCAGAGTTAAAAACACATTTTAGGAAGTGATGTCATTTTCTTAAAAATCAACGTAATATTCAGAGTATTGTCTCCACATTTAAAGAGGAATTTTAAAAAGTAGAGGATTTCGGTCAATTTTTTAAAATATTGGCCAAAATACTGATTTTTTGCACAGAATTTCGAGTAAATTGAATTGGACTTTTTAAAGAATATGTAATCTGTTTGGAAAAATACCTCAACAAAATTAATAAATAATAATATTTGAACTAGTTCCAAGTCTCATCTACTTGTATCATTAATTTTAAAACTGTAATGTACGAATAGGGGTATAAAAATAGAAGGAAACAGTAAAATCATGCTTTTTGATTAATTAATCCTTCCGCCACAAAATATAGTCCCTACCAAACCCTTTCAAAATCTGAATTGACACAAAAATTTTCAACTGGACAGGGTTCCGTTGTAAATGTGTAATATGTTTGCACTGATGGGTCAGCATTGAACCAGTAAATACTGTGATAGCGGTCGCAAGTGTTCTCAAAAGCTCAGCCTACAACAAGGTTATCTGTACTAAGTAAATGTACAAATGTGAATGCACTTTGCTTTTCATTATTTATCGTCTGATGCCACTTTTTGTTGTTTTTGTGACTACACCAGCGAACAAAGTCAATGAAACATAATTTCTGTTCTTCAATGAGCGTGAGTAACTTTCCTACAAAATTATCTAAAGAAACGTTAAATAAATCTGAGAAAATTGGTAAACTCGGAGTGTTCTTCAGAATGAAATAAAACTGTATTCAAGAAATTTAAAGTCATTTTTGGGGGTTTAATGTAATATAGACGATTTTCATCACTTATGGAACGTATGGCATATTGATAAAAGTCCCAAAAGGTGTATGCTACCCACTTCTAAAAGCCTTTTACGCACTTTTATCTGGAATTAGTCCTTTAGAATACACAACCATTGATGAATGTTGTAAGCCGAAGAAACACTGTTCCCCGAAGGGTCGACAAATGGCGACGAAATGAGGTCTTGAAAACACGGTCACGTGGTACACTTCAGGGAGAATCTCGCGTCTTTGGCTGTTTAGACACTATTGGTATTATCTGACGTCGGTGCTAGCTTTTCCGTTTTCATCTGGGTATATCCTTCAGAGCTGGCATTCGTGCTAAATGTAATCAATTATGCATACAAACCCTATATATTTTTCATTAGTAAATTGACTGTGCATTTCTCTCTAATGCTTTTTGGTTTTGTTCGGATAATTTGACGAATTAGCTGTCCCCGTGACACGTTCAGATTCAGATCTGTGTTTTCTTTTTTCAGTTCAAAGAGTTAATGCTAAATGTATTTTAGTTTTTATCTTTTACGTGTGATTAATGTATTGTTGTATGTGGGAATGTTTCATCCTTCGATATGGGTACTCTTGCATGTTACTCTGCCTTTTAAGGTTTCATGGATGGGTCTCACGTACATTGTTAAAATAATGACAGACTAGACATTAGCCCATGCATGCATGGGTAAATGTAGGGTGATTATATAGAGAATTTGGAAATAAAAATCAGACATTGGAGTTTTGAAGCCTTCGATGAATAAAAATAGAGAGTACGTATTATATCACGTTGTATCATTAATTACATGAAGGTTTGTTGTGATTGTTTTTTATTTGAAAATGAAAATTAGATCGAAATAATGCATAAATTTTATGTCTTCATATAAGTGAAATAATTTGAAATTTTATCAAGCTATCCTCTCAAATTAGTGAACGTATCCCCGAGCGAATATAAGATAGGGTAATTTGATAAATGAATATAAATTGATTCTATTCAATTCCAAATATGTCAGATTTCGTATTGAAATAGGGCCATATTTAATCGAATCTGACCAAATCTTTAGTTGATTTAGAGTTATACTAATGATTTGAAGACAGAGTAAAATATTTGATAATTTCAAGTTTAGAAATAATTTATGGTTTTTTAAAAAAACATATTTGAACTTAGTTTTGATTAAATAATTGAATGCAAGTACATATATAATTTTGTTCAAACAAAGATAGTTTTTAATTGTATGATATCAATTGCAAGTTGGCTCAATCAAATAGTGTGACGTGAATTAAGTATACAGTATCCTGTTCAATTGCATAGATAAGAAAAATCGATTTGTCAAGACACGGTAAAACTGATTATGAGAAGAGTTTTTCCTACCCCTCCCATGAATCTTTGATGCTGTAATGTGACCCCGCCCTAATTCCAGGTGTCACAATTAGGTCCCCAGCATCCCCTTGCTTGTCGTAAGAGGCGACTGAATGGGGCGGTCCTTTGGATGAGACCAGAAAAACCGAGGTCCCGTGTCACAGCAGTGTGGCACAATAAAGATCCCTCACTGCTTAAAGGCCCTGAGTGCCGAGCACAGGCCTAAATTTGCAGTCCTTCGCCGGCAATGGTGACGTCTCTATATGAGTGAAATATTCTCGAGTGGGACGTAAAACAGTTAATAATCAATCAATTCTGTATATCCTGCAAAATAGGATGAAACAAAAATCTTTAAAAGGAGACCTGTCTTCATTTCACGGATAGACGCACCTCCTTAAAGAGTTTCTCAAATAGCTCATATTTATCGCTCCTTGACTTTTAACATTTATTTTCTGATCACGAAGCACCGACTGTTTATTTTAGTTTTTAGATATTCACTTGTGACTTATAACACTCTCGATAACTTCTCCCGTCAAATTCCCCATCAACTCACATGTATAGAGCAGCTTGGTTCTCGAGGCTGCAATAAATGAAATTGAAAAAAATTAATTGATACATTTACAATCAATGACACTATTCCACAGAGCCCCCAGTTCCTGGTGTTGTCTAGGACCAGGTTCAAGTTTGCTATACTGGTAAAAATAATTGCCACAAATTATAAATATCTAAACAAATCCCAAAAAACAAAAACAAAAAACACCCCCCCCCCCCTCAAAAAAAAAAACCACCTAAAAATTAAAAACAAACAAACCAAAAAAAACACAACTAAAGCAAAGAAACAAATTACATAACATTTGCACATAACATTTTGTAAAAGCGCATTGCGGACGTTGTGGCTTGAAGTCGAGAGCGCGATAGGGTGGGGATGAGAGCCAAATGCCTAGACTACTGGAACTATTGTTTTATCTATACAACAAATATATGGTGGAACAATATATTGCATATCAAAACTTGGAAATACAAAAATTTGAAAATTCCTGGCATCAATGGAAAATACTTTTCGACAGTGTCAAAAGAACTTAAATTTGTTATTCATGCAATATTTTTTCCTGTATTTTTTACTGCAGTTTAAAATTTACGTATCAGTATTTTTTTCCTCCTCCTAAATTACAATCTATATTGAAGCTGTAACCACTTACCAACACGTGTATGAGTGCGAGTAACTGTATGAAAGTGTGTGAGAGATGTTAGCAAAAGTATCTGTTGTCTTGTTCTTATGTCTATATTTGTGAGAAAAAAAATAAATTATAAAAATGGGGGTGGGGATGAGGGTGGTGGTGGTTGGGTTTCATCATATTCTTAAAGTGCAGCACCTAAAGGCCTTACCCTTTTGCCAGAATATGTCAAACTGTCCTGTCCGCAGGTTAAAGTCCTCAACATTTTCTATATTTGTCATTGACGTCCCCCCTCCCATGAGTAACGTAAAATTATACAAAGGCACGTGATCGCTTCCAAACGTCACACATCAAGTTTTCTATCATTACGTGCGCAGAGTTTTATCCTTTATTCCTTGGGTTTTTAGCAAAAATAAAGAGTTAAAGACATAAGCTGCATGTTGTGCCACATTTAAAGACTATATTGAATTGAAGCGTTTTCTTAAATGTGCTGTCTTTGAAATTTTACCACGGAATCACACACATTGTGAGAAATTTGTCTAGACGTTCCCTTCTATCCTCCCAAGTGCATTCTTGCAACGGCTGTTTAGTCATCTGAGAGGCTTGTTTTTATTTAACATCTCAGATCTCGTTAATGGAATCTTTTAAAACCCCTGTTCTTACGAAACTTGACCAATTTCTTTTGCAGATGTCTGGCATTGTGTTCACGGTATTATCCTTAGTCCTAATCATGACGTTCGTCGTGCTGCCGGAAGTTGACGCCAAACCCCAGTCTGTCAGAAAGTGCACGTACAACTGCATGAAGGCCCTATTTACGTGTAAGCGACGGAACGAGGGAGACTGCTGTTATAAGTATAGAGACTGTTCGTTATCCTGTGGAATATCTGCTCCGCCGTAAGTAGAATTTTAAAGTTATGTAAAATCCAGTACGAGGTATAGGCGGATTTAGGGGGGGGGGGGGTACATGGGACCCGGGTCCCCTCTTTTTACGACCAAAATTATGCATAGATGTATAACTGAATTAACTCTAAAATGACCTTAACTTACACTCAGGAGCTTCCAGGGACTTCGCGTCCTGGGGCCACCAATTGGGCTTAAAACCTTCATCCCAGACCTCTAGCCTACTGGTCTCCTCATTCAAAGGACCGCCTCCTCCCCCTTTTCCACAAATCCTGGATCAGCCACTGCAAGGGATTGCACTTTATGCACGCATGTAAATTGCGAGGAAGCTTTGTATAAAATATATTTTGAGTTCTTGAATGAGAACGTCTTTCATCCCTCGGACGCAATTCACTGGCATGGTAACAATAAACAATAAATGTAAAATTTATTAACCCGGGGTTCAGGGTTCAGGTCCCAGAATGAAGATAAGTTGATCATGTACTGAGGATGCGTTATATCTTAGAAAAAACGTCTTTACCTTTGGAAACAAAATGTTTGCATGGTTTTATTGTGAATTGATCATGTACATTACGCATTGAAAATAGACCATCGTCTTTACTGCTTGCCATGAAAAAGACAAAATTGTTTGCATGATTAGACTTAGTATTACGAAATGTATGACCTCCTGGGTTAAGGGTTCAGTTCCTAAAGAATACGGTACGTATTTACTTTATTTTTTTTTAATGTAAACTGCATTTCCTTCTGACGGAATATATAGGTATAAGATTAGAGATGTTTAAATAAATATCACGAAATACAGTTAAACCTCTATAATCCTATACTTATATATCCTTCAGTATGAAATACAGTAAAACCTCTTTCATCTTATACATGTACCTATATATTCCGTCAGTAGGAAATACAGTTAACCCTCTCTCATCTTATACCTATATATTCCGTCAGTGCGAAATACAGTTAACCCTCTCTGATCTTACCATATATACTCCGTCAATAAGAAATACAGTCAAATATACTCCTTCAGTATGAAATACAGTAAAACCTCTCTAATTTTATAAATATATACTCCGTCAATAGGAAATACAGTTAAACCTCTCTCATCTTATACCTATATACTCCGTCAGAAAGAAATACAGTTGACCCTCTCTGATCTTACCCATGTGTGCTCCGTTTTACTAAATATATATTTTGTCAATTTTGATAAAAAAATAGAAATAGCAGACCTAATTTAGGGCCCCGCGTCGAGAGATGCGGCGCCCTATAGTTTTCACTTTGTCCGTCTGTCTGTCCGTCCGTCTGCCCGTCAACCATTTTTGTGAACACCAAAACTCAAAACCTATACATTGTACATAGATGAAATTTTGCACACTTGTTTCTCACCATCTGCAGATGTGCATATTAAAATTTGGTCTTATAGGGGTCAATATATTGGGGGAAAACTTTAATTTTTCCATGAAAATTCGCAGATTTTGAGAATCGTACTTTGTGAACTCTAAAACTCAAAACCTATATATTGTACACAGCTGAATTTTTGCATACTTGTTTCTCACGATCTGCAGATGTGCATATTGGAACTTGGTCTTGTTGGGGTCACTATTTTGGGAGAAAACTTCATTTTATTCGCAGATTTTGAGAATCGTACTTTGTGAACACTAAAACTCAAAGCCTATAGATTGTACACAGCTGAGAAATTTTGCATACTTGTTTCTCACCATATACAGGTGTGCATATTGCAATTTTGTTTTATAGGGGTCAATATTTTGGGGAAAACTTCATGAAAATTCACAGATTTTGCAAATCATATTTTGTGAACACTTCTACAGTATAACTCAAAATCTATAAATTTTAATTAACTGAAATTTTGCAAACTTGTTTATGTGTACATTAAAACATTTGCCTCAGCGGGGCCCTTGCTGACCTTGTCAGTGTTCTAGTTAAGATTTCATCTTTGTTTTTAGAGATCCCATGTTTTGTTGTTTCATTGGTTGCTATAGTTCAGTGGTAAGGGCTCTGGTTCAATTCTAAATCCGGGCTCCTCGGCAAACTTGAGACGTTTACTATATATAATGACTGCTCCCGCGTCAAGCGACAGTTATTATTAGTAAAAGTCAAAGATTTTCGGACATACCCTGCAAAACAGAGTATCTGGGCCATGGGAGAACAGTTATTCTTACAACGGCGTTTAGCACCATAACGAAGGCTTTAAAAAAATGTCGGCACTTCATCAGAAGCAATCTCTTCTTGTGTTTTTCAGATGTGCCGCGAAACGAGGGAGCTGGAACAAAAGATACCAAGTTCTCCATGGATACGACGACGAAGAATTCTACCCTTATTTTTAAATTGGATGTGGACTTGAGATCACGAAATGCTTGCTTAAAACACTTACAAAACTGTTGATTTTTCAATCTAAAACCTGATACAATTCTGCTCCTGCTAATCCGTTCAATGATTCACCGGTACCATATCGTTTTATACCTTAAGAAATAATGACACGCATGTTCTCATGTTCTTCCACATATGACGTACTTGAATTCTTTTTCGGTCACAAATCAAGACATGTGTCCAGTACAAAATAAACACTGTGAATACAAGTTGTGTCTTTATTTATATATAATATTCATTTAGTGTGCTGAGGTTATTTACAGTTAAAAGAAAAAAATAAAACCAATGACCATTTTCCTCCTAAGGTCAAATCTTACCAGTAATTCTAAATTAACGAGTGATTTACATGATGTAAAGGCAAATATAATGAACAGTGATCAATCTCGGAAGTCCTAAATAGAATACAAAAACAAGAGTTGGGCAAACACGGACCCCTGAACACACCAGAGGTGGGATCAGGTGCCTAGGAGGAGTAAGCATCCCCTGTTGACCGGTCACACCCGCCGTGAGCCCATAGTCTTGATCAGGTAAATGGAACAATCCGCAGTCAAATCAGTGTGTGAAAAACTGCTTAACAATGGCTATGAAACACATCAGACAGCATTTGACTCAATGGCAGGTCATATTGGTAAACTAAATTGTTATAACGACCATAGAATTTTACAAAATGCTGCCTTTGAACGTGCATGGTTGTTGAAACCCCTGCATCAACAATTTGTCTGTAAGTAGCCTGCCTCGATTCAAAAACTGATCATACGCAGAACAAGTTCTTGCGTATCGAATAAGTTGAGAGACATACACACCATATGCAGGTGATGATGGAATATTGCTACATAAATATGGGAAGTTGACGATGTAGAAGCTGAAATCGTCCCGTTTGTCATAAAGTTGAGTTGTTATTTTGCCGTTAATGTCAATGTTCAATAAAATATCCAAGTACGAAGCAGACATGGAAGACTCTGTGGTATCCTTTATTTCTAGTTCATTGGATATTATTGAATCGACATATGATTGGAAATCATTATTATTGATAGATGAAATGTCGTCAATATATAGAAATGTCGAATTAAAGGCCACCGCTAGAGATTTCCTCTTTTCAAATGAATCTGCCTCATAAGAATATAAAAATAGGTCAGGTAATAAAGGAGCACAATTCGTGCCCATTGGAATTCCAACAGACTGTTGAAAAACCTGATTGCCAAAGACTACAAAGATATTGTCAATGAGGAACGCCAGCATTGCTTTAATATCAACTTCAGAATCAGAGTGGAGTTTAACAAAATAATATTTTGAATGATATATAGAAAGCGAACCATTTCACTGATTGATACCTCACTCATGTGGTTCCCGGTAACAATAGACACATGTTTCCAATCACATATTTCCCGACAATTGTGTGTGATTGTAATTTAGTGCATAAGGAGAATGAATACGAAGATTTTTAAAAGACATCATCATATTTTTTTTCATTTTCATGACTATCTTCCCTGTGATAAGGGTTTGGTCCTTCGTTGAACAAACTTGAATTCTCTTCACCCAAGGTTGATTTGTACCAAGTTTGGTTGAATTTGGTCCAGTGGTTCTGGAGAAGAAGATGTGAAACGTTTACGCCAACGACAGACAGCGGACAAATTTTGATCAGAAAAGGGCTCAGGAGAGCTCAAAAAGAGTAAAAGCGCGGGCATATGGTATATGAAGGATACTATCTCGATTCTGGCAATACAGTCAAAATCAGTTCGAATAGGATGTAAGAAATAAAAAGATTTATCATAGCAGAGATTTCCATAATTCAAATAAATATACACTGTGTGCATACATGATGCTATAAAAATTATGCTTTCGTAAGTTTGGGGTTTTTTTCTTTGGCCCCGATTATTTTCCTTCAGACTGAGGCGACATCAGCTGTAGGCAAGTAGCACAATTTGGAGTTGTGCTTCACATTGACGGCCGTAGTACTGCGGCTTCTTTAATGTGCTAACGTCTGCTGCGGCACAGGACCTCCAGTTTTAAGGTCATATCCCAAAGATCGTGATTCTTGCTTCTAAATATCGAGCGTTTGGCGAAGGAGCGATCAATACCTAGGTTTGACGTGGCAATGGCACGAACGAGGCTCGAACTTCACGACCTACCTGTTACAAGCAAACTTCCTACCACTGAGCCACCGCCACCGGTTCATAAATTTGAAGAAAAAAAAATAAATGAACATAATACCATGCTGCTTTAATCAATCGTCAACACCTGCATGTAAAATAAGATATTTTTTTTCAGTCTGGCATCCTAGTATTTCCCTGGTTCAAATGCAAAATTTGTAGAATAGCTTACTTCTTTGGTCAGTGGCGTGTTCGGGAAAAACACTGACGTAAATGGCGAGGTTTTGTCCTGGTGGTTCACAGACGACGGTGTCGTGCCTATAGGACCGGAAGGGAGATGTGTGACAGTTGACTGATATCCGTCACAGGTATCCGAAATTTTGCAAATGTCGTACTTGAACAGTCTATCTCTGCAAAGAATGATTAATAAATTTAATGCATTGTTTCCATGCAAACACATCATCATTGACGAAGTAACTTGTCAGCGATCATTTTGAAGGGTCTATATAACCCTTGATAAGTTCAAGATACAAAGTATCAGAGAGTAATAAATTAGATCAATCTTACAAAAGTTCAATTTGAGAAATTACTTTGTTGTTTTCACGTCCTGTTGAGAACTTCTCTCTCATATTAGGACGTTATCAGATGTTATGCCATTAGAAGTGAAGGTTTTTTAGCCGAGTACATATCGTAAGCTATGGCCCAGCTATAGGGGTTGCCTATCTGCGCGTAGTAATCCGGAAAGTCACCCCAAACAACCGCCAAAATAAACTTACACTCTTCATAATCAATCCTTCGTAGTTTTGTTTTTTGAATGCTAAATCCATGATAACACTTTATAATTCAACCAAGTTTTGATATTCAAAATTTGAAAGTGAGGGATTTTGTAGTAGTGTAGCGTGACAGTTTAAGAGGAAACTTGTACTGTCTCTCTAGGAGTCTAGTTTTTTTGGCGATGATGTAGAGTTTCTATCTTGATGACGCAAGTTAAGGCAATACGAAATGTACAATTCACGATTTTTTTTCTTCGACTTCCAATGATAATAAAAGAAGTTACAAGAAGCGCAAAACACATTCAATCCCTTCAGAAATTATTTGATGGTGATGAAAATATATCATTCATCAAAAATGGCATTGTTTAAGTAGTATGTTACATGTACTAAGGTGCATTCATGGGCGTAGGAGCCGGGGGGGCATGGGGGTGCATGGCCCCCCCCCCCCCCACTTTCAAAAGTGGGGGGGGGGAAAGTATGTTTTTGCCCCCACTTTTTCTCGAGTAACTTTTTTTTTCTGCAAAAATACAAACAATTTAGAAGTGTCCCCCCCCCTCCACTTTTCAGTAAGATAATAGAGGTTTGCCCCCCCCCCCACTTTTAGCGTTCAATATGCTTTTTTTCTTTTAGCTTGTCAACTTAAAATTGAAGTGTGCCCCCCCAACATTTCAGAAATAAAGTAAAGGTTTGCTCCCCCACTTTCTATTGTGTTCAAAATTCACTTTGGGTTTTTTTGTTTTTGTTTGTTTTTTTTGTTTTTGTTGTTTTTTCTTGTCACATAATTTTGGAAGTTTCCCCCCCCCACTTTCTGTGATTTTTTTTTAAAGATTTGCCCCCCCCCCCCTCTTTCAAAATACAGTCCTAACGCTCCTGGGTTGCATTGCATTTTGCTTTCTCTAAAGAGAGGTAACTCCAATTTAAGTAGATTAATTGGTGCAAATTACAGTTCTTCATCAACGTTATCTTTTCCAAACACCAGGAAATTAATGTCTGAATTTTTTTTCTCAAAGAATTCAAGGGTCTATGATTTTATATTAAAGATATAGTTCTATAAAAATATATACAGTAACGAACGTTCGTATTGACTCTTAAGCAACGGCGGCGTGATTCAGCATCTGGATTGGTGAGCGCTACATGTTACACATCCAAGAAGTTTTCACTCAATGTAGGAGGTCACATTGCCGGTGAAAGGTGCAAAATATTAGGCAATATACACTTGTCAAGAAGCAGGAAGAACGACAGCTATATACCTTTAGCTGAATAGTTTATAGTCTGTATGTGTTCATTAAAAACACTTTATCAAAAGCTTATAAGTTGACTCTGAAATGGTACTATTTAATGTGGAAAAGCTACAATTTGATCATTTGAACAAACCTTTCTTTGGCCTTCAATGTAAAAGTGGGTTTTTTTTAGGGTGTGGAGCGGTGTTTTTTTATTGCTTGGGGGGGGGGTGTGAATTTGTTTTTATTATGCCCTCGATCTCTCGATTCGGGGGCATATGTTTTTTTGGTCTGTCCGTTTCTCTGTTGTCTGCAAAAACTTATACAATTGGCCATAACTTTTAGAATTGGCAAGTGATGAGACTTATGTTAACGTGTTGTTCATTGATGACAACCCTTTTACTAGTACCAATTTATTTCCTTGATGTGAACGAACCTATCTTATCCAAATTAACATTTGCAACTTTGATGACCTTTAATCCAGCCATATGAGACAGCTTTCATGTTAAACATGTGTGTTCTTATGACAGCCTTTCGACTGGTGCCAAAATAATTAGCTCCTGAACCTTTGAACCTTGAAGTTTGACCTACTTTTCAAAAAAACTTAAACATGGCCATAACTGTTAAATTGGTAAGTGGAATAGATTTTCATATTTCACTGCACTCCTTATTATGCAAGCCCTTCAATCATGGCATGTGGAATCCGGGGCATCGTGTTTCACAAAATCTTGTTTTTGTATATATTTTTTTTCAATACAGCACCGGCTAATGGTACAGTTATTATTTGATTTTTTAGTGACTCGCTTGTCGCGACACACCGGAACACCGCTTTAAGGTTATATCCCATTGGCGAATCTAGGGGAGGGGGTCCACCGTCCGGGCTTTGTGTAATTTTTTTTAAACATTATGATGCGAATTTGGAGGCGATTTATTTTTTCATCTTCACTTGAACATTGCAAAGATATCTAAAATAAAATGCTTTGAACTTTTCCGCGCATTGTAAAGTAATTCATATCGGAGAGCAAACTTGTCGATATCTGATGCAAGAATAAAGTATTTACACTTCCGGCATCCGGTTTTATCTCTGGCATTCTGCCTGTCTAATAACTCTGAACTCCCAAGCCCATGATAGCACATTTAATCACTTTATGATTCGTCTGGATATTAGTTTTCATTCATCTTTCTTTATAGACATTGTATATATGCTGTATACAGGGCTGTAGCCAGGAATTTCTAGGGGGTGGGGGGTATTTCACAAGACTTAGGGCAATGGATATGGGGACGTTTTAGGTCCAGTTGGTCCAGGGTTAGCCTGGTGTGTGGTTTCAGGGTGAGAAGCCAACGGAAGCTGAGAGATTTTATCATTTTCAATGGGTCTGGAGGCCCCCCAGCGGTTCAAGAATGTGGGCCCTGATAGGGGTCAAGGGGCGAAAATTGCCACAGGAACTGAGAAGGTTTCTAAAGCATTTTGCATTGGCGGGCCGCTTTAGGCCCCAGTGAGTCAGGTCGGGCCCTCTGTTGGGGGTAGGGGCGAAGACCTGAAAGCTTAGAAGAGTTTAGTCTTTTTATTTTAAAATGGGGGTACCATGACCAGTGCATCCCCCCCCCCGTTACATGCCCTGGTATATCCATTTGATTCAAGTATTTAATTGATATAATATTATTATGATTATGTATGACGGTCAGCAGAGGATGCTTATTCCCTCATGGCAACCTATCGCCCGCTTTTGTTGGAGGTCCGTGTTTGCCCTATGTGGGCTACCCGACTTTGTATGTATGTTTTTTGGGACTGGTGATTACGTTTTACACATTGTTATTCCCGGCATATATTATATATATAAATGCGTAAATAAGTTAATCAAAATGATATTTACTTGGCTGTAAAGTACATGTATGCTAGTAATTAGAGAGTTTAATGAATTATAATTACTCCGTGAATTTATGCTGAAGTAAATTAAGTAGTAAAAAACGTCGTCATATTCATAACTAGGCGACGATTTTCCTGCTTGAGAACACGGCAACTTCGGTTAAACGTTTTAGTCGAGCGAAGAAAAAATTTAGGAAACGCACAAAATTAGATTTATCGATTATATTCGCCTCAAATTGACCGACTATTTACAGTGCTTTACTTCATATTTGATATTATGGTGGGTTCAATGTTGGAGGCGAATTAAAGCGGATAAGTCTATACGGACCCTAGTATTAAACTTGGATTAATTAGTCAGTGGTGCTAATTAAGGTAAACCACAGCTATTATTTCAAATAAACAATTGAAAAGTATTGTTTAGTAAATAAATGCCCAACTCTATAGTCCAGATAATGCCATATGATAACATAATTCGAAATTTATTAAAAATTGTGATCAAAATGTTCCTTGCTTTTTCATTCCTATACATTTCAAAAAAGGTTAACAAATCCTGTTTTTTAAAGGATATATTATCTACAAGGTTTTTGGATAAAAAATTATTCATGTGTTCCTTTTTAAACCCTTATTCAAATTTTGGTTTGAATATCATTTGTTTAAATAATTGCTCTCCATTAACATATATTCCAGTGGGTTTTTACCTGTCTGATATAATAAAAAGACGATTTCTGATATTTTGTCATGTTTTCCCTCAAAATAAATAATAGTAACTGAATAGAATTTTTGTTTTCAATTGTCTTATCAATCTATACAATAATTTGCCTTAACTTTCAATACAAAATAGTGTTATATAAAGGAAGGGTTAGGAACAAAAATGGTATTTTTTCCGTTGTTTTAAAAAATAAATCTAAAAAAATTCTAAAAAAAATGAACAGTTGAAATAGGTATTGTGTTTAGGCTGGTTGCCATCTTCATCATATTATGACTGATTCATAGGCAAAAAAAAATTTCCAAACGTTTCATTCACCTTAATTGAAATAATTAATCTATAATTATTTTGTGTAAAACTTAATTAAATGATAGTTACTCTGTAAATATGTTGTAAATAAGTTGAGTTAATGAAAATGCTGTGAAAAAGTGAATTGCATGTATATGATAATTACTCTATACATATGCTGTGTACAAGGTAATTGAATGATAAAAATCTGTAATTATGCCGTAAATAAGTTATTTTAATGATAAATTGCTCAGTGCATAAACTATAGATACAAAATGATAATTGCACTGTAAATGTGCTGTAAAAATGCTAATTACTCTGTGAAGTTGCTGTGCACGCTGATCCATCCTCTGATGACGTAACCATTCGGGACAGAGTAACTGATTGGTTGGTCGTACGAGTTAACCCAGTCCGTGTAGCGACAGTTGTAGACACACATACCTGAGACAGGTAAATGAACCTTGATTGGAGAACGATCACAGGCCGAACAATTCCACGTTGAAACGCAACCATTTTCAAATTTATATTTTGTCACCTATATCTTGTCTGAATGTAAATATATACAATAAGCGATCAATTTTCATCTAGTATATGGATATACAATGTAAATGTACAATAACACCTGAGGAAATTAGTCACGTGACCAGCCACAGTTAGCGTACGTCATGGAGCAATTGCACTTCATTACGTCATGTTTACTGAATCATGCTCTTTTTCTCTTATGTAATTCCCGTAAGCTTACGTTCAAGTGCAGTTTTAAAATTACACTGTTGCGTGTAGTGGTCACCCATCCAGGTGCGGACCACGCTGGCCGTTGCATGATTAAGAGAGAGACTACCACGTCACAAAGAAAAAGCAAAGAAACAAAGTAGCTCACTGGCGAGGCGGTATAAATTCCCATTATACTGTCCGCTACATTATCCCCCGCTGAGGGAAAAGTCGTCTCGCTGTTGATGTTTGATATCTGTTCAGCAACGGCATACGCCGTTCCCCACGACGACCAAGTCACTACGCTGCCACCAATTTGTAACGTGTAGCGGTCATCTATATAGGTACTGACCATGCTTGCCATTGCTTAACCAAGAGATAGTTATGTTAGTAGCGGTGCCTTCACACGCAGTGTTGGTCCGTAATCAGATTTCATTATTTTGATATCCTTTGTGTTTCATAGGATTTGATCACATGAATGACTAACTGTACATACTGGTGATTTTTCATTCAAAATGTACCGCTAGTTTCATATATTTAAAACAATATTTTTTTCTCTGCACGATTTTTCTCATTTCCCTCATTCTATCCCCTTAATTTTTTAAGCAGACGTTGTACAATACAAATCAGTACAATACAATATCTTTACTTCCATAAGAATGGGCCTATGTGAGACATGACAAAAACATTTATAATATTTATAAGAGGGAACTTATACGGTATCGAAAGTGAGCTAGCTTTTCTGGCAATGCGGTAGTCTCCCTTTGATCACGCAACGGCGAGTGGTCAGCACCTGGATTGGTTATCGATACACGAAACATTATTTTTTCCATGATTTCCCCCCTATATATCCCATGTACCGATGTGATGCTTAGAGCATGCGTGTAGATGGAGCATGCGCTAAACAGCGAAAGTTTTGGTGTTTACCGGGTTTCTGACAACAATAAAACCGGAAGCGCCGGTCTTCATACAAATCGATATGGTAACTTGACACGCCATCGATGACCCCGCCACGAGGACACTGGAAAACCAAGAGATTGTCAAACTTATTGGCCCAGTCTGAAAAGACAGAATTAAATGGTATACATATAGTTTACAACAAAGCAGGAATTGCACTCTCTAGACGTATCCAGTAAAATCATACAGCTCCACGTGAATCAATGGCGTCCTGATGGATTGTCTTTCTTCCTCTACTTACTACTGTGTATACATTTTATGAAATGGAAGAAGTCTGTTCGAAAATAACACCCGAAGATTGTTGAAAATTTCAGGCAGTTTGTTCCCCTTTTCCAACAAAATCTCAAGACACACAGGATTATTGGATTATTAAAATATTTTAACAATGAGGTATTCTCTCTAGTCTTTGCAATACGCACACAAAACAGTTCTTTTGCAGGGGACCAATAGCCATTGCTATAAATTCTCCAAATAAAGCTCAGTAAAAGTTTGAAAGTCAAGTCAATTGTTAAACAGCACTAAGATTCTAAAGGCCAAAAAGGCATCACCAGAATTCTCCGATATAAAACCATGCACTTATCTCAGATTTTATTCTCTCCACAGCTATTTTGAATAGGGTACACGCGTGCAAAAACAAGTTAAAACACCATGGTATTAAAACAGGAACTGTTACGTTATCCATGATTTATTCCTGATATACATGTACGGCTTGACAAGTTGTATGACGAAACCCTATGTTTTAAACAATAGTAGATCTAGCGTTAAGCGCACGCGCCTTCCTGTTTACAAATATCATCTGATTGCCGTAAGAAATGATGATGACCAAAACACTGAAATATATGTCTTATTTTGACAGATTTAAGTATAATCAGGTTGCTTTGGCCCATGGACCCCACCAGGATTTTGCCCTGGGCCCATTGGGGGCCTCGAGATTGCAACGAAAACTTTGCCCTAAACTAAACTGCGAATGGTGTTTAAAGCGTTATTTTTTGTTAAGCATGCATATGGAGAAAAGAGTTGAAAAAATACCAAAATCCGACCTGACCAAGTGCAGCTCTCTGAAGAATTGGTGTAAGATGTGCATTTGAAATCAAATACCCGGTCTTCGAACTTATTGTTGTGCTCGCTGTGAATTTCTGTGATAGACTGATGATCCGGACACTTGAACGTAAACTCTTGGTCAAAGTCGTTCACCCAACCGGAAGTCGGCGAGTGCAGAAGCCACACCACCAGACCAACATGGATAAATAGCATGATCTTCAATGAAAAATACACAACATTGTGACAACATCTAATGGTTTCCTTGAATGAGACTAGAGCGGAACATTCTTCGGTAGAATTCAGACATTGTATAATTTGGTATTCATTGTACTACGACATTAATAGAGCTTTCAATTAAATAGAGCGGACGCACTAGAAAACCTAAAGTTTTTGCGCTTATGTGGACATTTACGCAGGATTCTACACTGATAATATCTCAAACAATCAAAACGATTGATCAGTCGAGCGCATGAGATAATTACGGCAAATGCGTGAGATAATTACGTCAACGGCACGAGATAATTATATCAAGCGCTCGACATACATGTAGTTACTGCAGAGAAAGAATATTTAACCATGCATCGTATCATGGTGAGAACTATTCTATAAGGATAAGAGTATCTATTGTGATTGAATAATATATTTTCAAACGAAGTGCCCGGATTGATGTATCGGACGCACGAAATGATATGTTGTTGATCGGATAATACCCATAAACAATCACGATAATTAATAAGTTGAGCGCAAGAATTACGTCAAACGCGACATATTTGTTGACTGGTCGCTTGCCTGGCACACGTAGCACCGCATTATGGTTAGTACGACAATACCCTCTCATGTTATTTCTACTCACTAATGATTGCAGTGTACGTAGCTATCGAACTTTATCGACATTACCAGATTGTCACCAAGTGAAATGATAGCCGTGTCCTCACGAATGAGAACAATGCTCACATGAACTACTGTATTTAATACAAATAGGCGAAGTTAACATCGCGTTAAACGTAATCATAATCTAAAAAACATACAAAATCGAGTGTAGGGCAACACGGACCTCCGACAAAAGCGAAGGCAGGATCAGGTGCCATGGAGGAGTAAGCATCCTCTGCTGACCGGTCACACCCGCCGTGAACCCTAAGTCGAAATAAAAGTAAACAGGATTACCCGTAATCAAATTTAGTTGGAAAATGACAGTTATATATACATGTACTGGACAAAAAACG